>JASDQU010243029.1:84109-98226 GCA_032191745.1 Picea mariana
ATGGTAACAAAAATTCACCTAACAATCTACAACATAACAAATAACTAGTTAATGTAAGAATATTAATCGTAAAAATTGCATTCTTATTTTACACATTAATTAACACTAAAAACAAATAGAAAAAAATCAACATTTATGTATAATATGAGATGAAACATATTACATACCTTAGGATTTGTGTCATACAAGTGTTCGACAAATTATTCATAACCTTTAAGTTCACTAGCAACAATGTAGCGGAGAGAATATTTTCTCTTGATCCTTCATAAAGTCATTTATTTTCCTTTTCTAATAGAGGTTAATCATAAATACCAACATTGTCCCCGTCCTCATCCAACTGTGAAAACAAATCTTGGATCATTTGATTTGTGCCATCATTTTCTTCCATGGGATCATTAACTTGATTTGTTCCATAATCTTCTTCCATAAGATCCTCATTTGTTTGGTCATGAGTTCCTCAGCTTGTACAACATCATTTCTACTAATACTTGGTGCAATATTCTGCGGAAAGATAGAGGGAAACTCTAACTTTATAATAGAAACATTCATGCAAAATTAGTGTATACTATAACAAACATTCAAACAATATATATACATATATATAATTTTATATAAAATTAACAAAATAAAAAAAAGATAATGAATATATAGCTAATTACCATAATAAAAAAAGATAATGAATATATAGCTAATTACCATGGGATGATATTCATTCGATCCGCCATCAATGTGCCCATATTTCCTACAATGTTTTGTAGTTGTTGCTATTAAAATTCTTACGGGACGTATGAGGCAACATTTTTGGCAAGGGAAATAACATCTACCATCACCCTTTTCACCCGCTTTACTTTTTTCCCCACCTCTAACTATATTATGCGACATTCTTCCACAAAAAAATACCCTTTCAGAACCGTCGTTGTTATAGCAAGATTGTCGCAACATCTTTAAATCATCAAATATTTATAGGTCAATTCAGGTCACCATCGTCGCAATTGCGACGAATGTGACCTAAATATTTATTTATTTTTACCTATTTATTTGTTATATTTAGGTCACTTTGTCGAAGTCGGGAACAATTATAACAGTGTATTCATCGCAATTGCGACAAATGTTATAACGATAAAAAATTAGTGTCGCTTTTGCAACGAAGACACAAGTTTGTCGAAATTGAGACAGTAGTCCACTATCTTAATGATCATCGCAAAACCGATGATAGTTTGTGTCCATCGATAGAGCGATGAATATAGGGTGGATTTAGATCAAAATTGAAAAATTGAACTTTTTCTCTTGAATTTTGCGATGAAAGAGTACTTTCGTCGCAAGTAGTCGTCGCAATTTTTCCAATATGTAGTAGTGGCTTCTGGTGTTTCTATATGGAAGCACAGATCTAACACACATTTGGAAACACCAATTTACATAACACATTTGGCTCTAATACCATCTCCACCTCAATTGTAAATCTAAAATGGAAATAGAGATGGTGATCCAAAAATGGAATGCTTGGGAAAAAACCCAAAAGGCCATTTTTAAGATCAAAGTCACTTAGAGTGAATTAACACTCAAACTAACATGGGGTTTCATTGATAAAATTCATTCTGATATCTCCTATCTCCAACAACAAATATACTCTCTTACACAACCCAGTGTGGTGAATTTCAAAGACTTTTATCCTTCTGATAAAGATTTTGACCCTAAACCTCCATCTTCACAAACTGCTACTATTGGTTGTGGAGCCCGATTATCTTCCTGATTCAGAGTTCTTTGTTTTCAGTCATGTTTATACCCAAATAAGAATTTACATGGAAGAATTTACAGTCCTCCATGCGGGGGAGTGCAGAGGGGGGTTACCCCCTTTGCGGGGTCCGGGGTGTTCATCCCCCGAAGGAAAAATCGCCTTGTAAATATATATTGTAATTTCATAGTAAATATGGACCGTTCATTATAAGGTCACAGATATGATGGTAGAATTTATGTTAGGGACTTTTTCCCTATAAGGAAACCCTCTTTTATGAGGGAAATGTATTGAAGCTATGGATTATTATGAATATTGTATTCTGAGAGAGGATACTGTGAGAGAAAGAAGAGGAAGTTACATCGGGTGTGTTGTAGGTTGTATCCCTTCATTTGTTGGATAATAATAAAGGAAGGACCTGGAAATTTATCTGGTGGACGTAGCCCACACTGGGTGAACCACATATATATGTGTCTCTATTGTATTGTGTATCTTTTGTGTTTTATTTCCGCATTTGTTTTATTTTATTGCTTTGTGAACCTTTTTTTTCTAACAACTGGTATCAGAGTGAAATGTAACTCACAGGAAAAGTGGCTTCTTGGTTTGAGTGGGAGAAATGGTGGAAGATGGAAAGTTTAGGGTCGATAAATTTAACATCCAAAACTGCCAGTTATGGAAGATTATTTATATCATAAGTATCTATTCCTACCATTGGGTGGAATAGAAAAGAATTCAACGACCATGAAGGATGAAGAATGGGAGGTTCTTGACAGAAAGGCACTGGGAATGATACGACTGAGCCTGGCAGCATCGGTGGCTTTCAATATTTCAAAATAAAAGACAATGAAGGAGCTAATGGATGCATTGGATAAACTATACGAAAAAACCCTCGATGTCCAATAAGGTATTTCTAATGAAGATATTATTTAATATGAAGATGTCAAAAGGAGGGTCTATTGCATATCATTGAAATGAATTTAATACGATTACTAATCAACTAAGTTCTGTAAAAGTGGACTTTGATGATGAGGTCAGGGCTCTTCTAATATTGTGCTCATTTCCAGAAAGTTGGAATGGCTTGGTCATGGGTGTAAGTAACTTTGTCTCTGGTTCAAACACTTTAAAATTTGATGATGTTGTTAGTGTTATCCTTAGTGAGGAAATGCGATGGAAACACACAGGTGAGACATCAGGTAATGTGTTAAACATGGAGAACATGGGAAGAGAAAAGGATAGAGGAAAGGGCCCAGGGAACCACAGGAATTCTAGGAAGGGCAGATTCAAATTCAAATTTTGAAAGATAGAGTGTTGGAATTGTGGGAGGAAAGGACATTTGAAGAAAGACTGCAAAGCTCCAAATAAATAAAGAGATGGACAACAAGAGAAAAATAAGTAAGCAAATGTAACAAGTGATGTGTTACAAGATGCTTTGATTCTTTTTGTAGATAATATTTATGAGTCTTGGGTAGTAGATTCAGGGGTTTCATTTCATGCCACAACCCATAGGAAACATTTTCTAGATTATGTTCAAGGTGATTTTGGACAGGTTCATTTAGGTGATGATGCACCATGCAAAATTGTTGGAATGGGAAAGGTAAAAATAAAGCAAAACAATGGAAAACAATGGTTGTTGAAAGAGGTAAGACATGTTCTATATCTAAGGATAAATCTAATTTTAACAAGGCAGTTGGCAAGCGAAGGTTGTATATCCATATTTACAAACAAGGTCTGGAAAGTCACCAAAGTATCATTGGTGATAACAAAATGAGAGAAGGTAGGTACATTGTATTTATGTATTGGTAATACTAACTCATCTATATCTTTAGATTCAACAAGAGTCTATAAAACACTGTGGCATCATAGGCTTGAACACATGAGTGGGAAGGGGATGCATATACTTCAAAAAATATATTTGTTTCCATATCTGATCTGAGATCTTTTCGTCCGGTGACTTATTAAAGAATCGTATTAAATGAGCATAAAATAAAGTACACCATAAAGAAGTAAAAGCTCAAAAAGAAAGAGACATAAGCATACAATATGAACATAAATAACTTGATAATGAAGTTCTTCCCTGGTGGATTATGTCTCTGGGTCCTACTCTCAAATGGGTAGGTCTTTTTATTAACTTCACAAAAGAGTTGGGAAAAATACATAAGTATACCTCATTCTGGAGTAAAGCTATGGAAGCTTTGCTCAGATCAGAAAAATAACATCACCACTGCGTTTGTGGCATCAAATTACCTAAAAATGATTGTCTCCATGCCTCAATCCGAGTCTGGCACTTTTAGACCCAAAAGACACCCCTGCCTTGGTTTTCGTGCCACTGCCTCTGCAATAAATGACTGGACTGTCTCGAAAATTGTTCCCAATATTGAAAAATGCACACTAGTCTCTCCTCCTTGTTGTACACTGCAGTAAATACCCTTTTTATAACATAAGTTGGGAGGTTTATCAATAAAGATGGTGGTTGGCGCATTGGTTAGTGCATACTATATTAAGGTGTGGTTAGGTGGAGGTCCCAGGGTTGAATCCCATGGGCCTCCCCTTTTAGCACATGGTTACAACCACTTGGAAGAGGTTCTAGTGGTGATTTAGGTAGCTGGTAGAATATGCCACCATATATGGTGGAACCGCCCCAGATTTGGCAGCTTTTTTTAATATATATATTTTTTGGTTTTTCCGTCACGGGCCCTCCTTGGGAATTTCAGGGGTGCCATGTGTCTCCTGATGATTGGGCCATGTGGCACCTACTGATACACCCACTTGTATGCTGATGCCACCTCCACGTCACCTACTTTGCACAGTCATCTTTCCATGTCACCCTTCTACCATGTGTGTACGGATTCCACGTCAGCGTGCCACCTATTGTACGAATGCCATGTGTCCTGTATAGATTCCATGTGGCACTTTTTCATTGGTCTATCTGTTGGCCTAAAAAGTCCAAATTTGAGTGACACATGGCAACCTCTCGTGATACCATGTCATCATGCTGTCGTCAAAAGGACACATGTCAACCTATGTGCTTGCTACATATGTTGTACGGATGATGATGTCATCCGTACTGATGTTGACGTCAACAATATGGCTGCTGACTCATCTCTGCTAACTAGGCTAGGTTGACCAAAAATTTGACCTTGAATATCTTTCAATCCATAACTCTGTTTGACGAGACGTTTACACTGTTAGAAAGCTTACGACACGCTCTTCGCGAGAATATCGTTTTCACTGAGTTTTGGGAACTTTGATTTTTTTCCCTTTCTTTGTCTACTGAAGCCATTCTGAGCATCCTGAGTTGCCTCTGGGAGTTTTGATTTGTTCTTATCCTTCTCTGGATCCTTTTTGGATCACACCTTTCCACTAAGAGATTTTTGGACCATCAAAATATTTCATCAATCAACTAATAAGTGAGGGAAAAGTCCCCTCACTTTGTCCTTCTCAATCCACTTTTCCTTGCTTGGATGTGTGCCCTTTAAGCCTACTCGAAGATAATCAACATCCCCCCTTTGTGAAGTCCTCATCCTCCTGCCTAGGATGATATCTTCCTGTAACTAATCCAAGTACTTAGGTGCAAAATCATCAACTAAAGGTATTGAAACTTCCTCATCTTGATCCATGATCATGGGAGGCTCAAAACGTTTCAAGTTCTCTACATTCACAATGGAGTAAATATGCATATAAGGTGGAATATCTAGATGAAAATCATTAGTGCCTCTTTTCTCCAAGATACTGAAGGGTCCATATCGGATAGGCTTGAGTTTCTTTCCTTCACCCTTCAATCATTCCTTGCTGATGTGAAGCCATACCTGGTCTCCAACCTGGAACTGATGATCAACCATGTGCTTGTCATGCCGAGATTTATATTTTTCTTGGCTCTTCTCCAACTGTTCCCTGACTTCTTGGTGTATCTGATGAATCCTATGGATGAACTTGCGGGCTCTGTCCTATGTTCATTCTTCATTCACATCAGCATCTCTCCCATAGATCAAGTCCAAAGGAACCTTTGGTAGGTAACCAAAACATGTCTCAAAAGGTGAACTCTGAGTGTATGAATGTAAAGCTCGATTATAAGCATGTTGTACATAGGGTATATCTTCATCCCATAACTTAGGATGCTTGCTATAGTATCCTCAAAGTAAAATTACCATTGTTCTATTTACCACCTTTGTCTATCCATTAGTCTGTGGATGGAAAGCAATTCTCCTCTTCAATTTGGTGTCCATCATTGTCCACAATCTAGTCCAAAAGTCCCCAAGGAATCGAGTATCTTGATTCGAGACAATGGATGTGGGTAACCCAAAGTGAACCCAAACATACTAAAAGAAGAGATTAACAGTCTGCTCAGTAGTGATCTACTTTTTTCATGGCATCAATATACACATCTTATTGAACCTATCCACTACAACATACAAATAATCATGACCCCCTTTGGACCTTGGTCATTGGTAAACCCCCTACAAAATCCATGGAAATTCTTTCCCATGGATGGGATGGAACAAGAAGTGGTGATTATAGACCCAATTTTATATTAGTGGGCTTATAAGTAGAACACATCACACACCCCTTTACATATTTAGTTATAATTTCTTTCATCTGTGGCCAATAACAAAACCTCTACAAATGAGCCATAGTTTTTCCTACCCAAAAATTCCTAGACATAAGAGAAGTGTGATCTTCTCGTATTACATGGAATCGTTCACTTGTAGGAATACATAGCTTCCCAAGATGATAGAGTAATATTCGTTGCAGACAATAGTTCTCTACCTGTGCACCATGGGTTAGCTTCTCATATACTTCTTTAAAATATCCATTGATGGCATATTGTTCTACATAGTTATCATGAGATAAAGAAGTATTCTTCAAAATAATAGAAGCTGGAATAGGAGGTCTAGAAAGCATATCAGATACCTTGTTACTTGTACCCTTCTTATACTTGATTACCAAATGAAATTGTTGTAGAAAACCCATCCATCTGTAGTGCTGATATTTTTGCAGTTTGGTCTCTGCTTGAAGATATTGTAAGGGCTGGTGATCTGTATGTATGATGGTTTCCTTCCCTAAGAACTAGTGCTTCCATTTCTTTACGCTTTGAACTAATTCATACAACTCTTTATCATATGTAGGATAGTTAACAACATCTTGGTTAAAATTTTCAGAGTGGTAATAGATGGGCTTATGATATTTCATCAATACTGCACCCATGGCATATCCGTAGGCATCTATCTCGATCTCAAAAGGTTGTTGAAGATTCGACATTGCTAATACTAGTGCGGTACTAATATTCTCCTTCAAAGTGTCAAAAGATTTTTGTTTCTTTCCTTCCCACTGAAAAGTGTTCTTCACATTGGTTAAGGCATGCAAAGGAGCTGCTATAAAGGAGAAGTTGGGAATGAATATTCTCCAATACTGGACTGCACCTAAGAAGCTCTAGATTTTGGTTACACTCTTTGGCTCAAGCCATTTTACAATTACCTCAATTTTGGAAGGATCAATCTTCAATTGTCCTCCTCCCACGATATGACCTAAGTATACTAGTGCAGTCTTGCCAAATTCACACTTTGACATTTTCACATACAACTTTTCCCTTTGCAAAGTATCCAATGCTTTCTTTACATGCCTTACATTCTCATCCCAAGTCCTTCTAAAAACAAGAATTTTGTCTAAATATACAATCAAAAATTCATCCAGGAAAGGCCTGAATACATCTTTCATCACACGCATCAAAGTTGTCGGAGTATTGCAAAGCCCAAATGACATAACTAACCACTCAAACAATCCTTGTTTGGTTTGAAAGGAAGTTTTACATGCATCCTGTTCTGCAACCCTGATTTGATGATATCCACTGCGCAAATCCAACTTAGTAAAATAAACAACATTATTCAACTGATCAAGTAAGTCATCTATACGAGGAAGAGGGTATCTATTTTTCACCGTGATTTTATTTAAGGCCCTGTAATCAACACACATTCGCCATCTTCCATCTTTCTTTGGCACCATCACAATCGAAGAACAACAAGGAGATGAAATGGGCATGATGACCCTTTGATTCAATAAGCCTTATACCTTCTTCTTGATCTCTATCATCTCTACAAATGACATCCTGTACATTCCCACATTAGGAAGAGGAGAATCTTGATGAAGATGTACCTCATGTTGGATTTCCCTCTTAGGAGGTAATCCATCCAGTTCCTGGAAAATATCATCATACTTAGAAACAATATCGATTAATTCCTTTTTATGAGATGGATCACATCCTTGGAAAGCATCGGACGTCCTCGCATATTTATATTTGATGACCATGAGTACATATATCTTATTAGTGTTTATAAGTCTTTTCATTTTCCATGCACTAACAAGTGTTGTATTTACCCGCATGTTGTGAGCTCTAACAATATATTCCACTCCCCCTTTAGTAATGTGGTATTTGTTCTCATGATGAAAGAAGATTTCTTTTCTATCATAAAGATATGGACTTCCCAACACCATGCCACATATATCAAGTGGTACAACATCCAAATCCACTTCATCAATCAACTTTGAAGCAATAGAAAAGCTAACCCTACATTGTTTCGTGACATTAAGTTTTTCTTTATCACATACCGAACCAAGAGGGTAAGGCTTTGGACGTATTTTTGTTACACAACCCATATTCTTGACAAGTGTTTCAGATATTAAGTTTACTTGGGAACCCGGATCAAATAATGTATCTATCTTAGCATGTTTAGATACAACTCAAATATGAAATAACTCATTCATCTTTTGTTCATCATTATGAGATTCATCATTGGAACTTGAACTAGAATGAAGAGAATCTTTACCTTGTACTCCAACCACTGTAATCTTTCCTTCATCTCCTGAATCGAAACCAAGATCTTGCTGCACCATAGAAATAATATTTGTATTACCCTTTCCACCGAACTGTTTTGGTTTATTTTCTGGATGCAGTTTCCAATAGTGGTCTTCATCATGACCACTCTTCTTGCAATGAGTGCAAGATGGTTTTCCTCCTTCTCTCGTCACTATTGCGGTCTTCTTGTCCTTCCTTTTGAACTTCTTAAAATTCTTTTGTGGGAAATTGGAAGGTTTCTTTGTGGGATCTTCTTGAACATGTTTCCCCCTGTTCTGAAGGTGAGTGGCTTGCACACAAACTTCATCAAGACTAGTGGGGTTAAACAAGAGAAAAGTATGGCGAATATAACTGTGAAGTGTGCCAATATACTTCATTAAAATTTCATAAAAATCAAAAGGAATGTTCAATGATAGATCTTTCTTCCTAAATTCTTCTGTGAAACTTTGAACAGTCTGACCTTTACTTTGTCTTAAATTTTTCCATTCCATCATTACTTTATGTAAATACCATAATGGATAGAATGACTTCCTTATCTCTGATTTAAATTTTGACCATGAGGAAATAAGATTACCACACTTAGTTTTGTCCTGCAACTTGCTCTCCCACCATATGAACACGATGACTTCTAACCAAAGAGAAGTTAGTTGGACTTTAACTTCCTCTTTGTCAATATGCTGAACATGACAATATACTTCAACCTGTCGGATCCAATTGTCTAGATTTTCAGGATTAACATCTCCATTAAACATAGGTAAAACAAACTTTACATTAATATTTAATAATGGTTTCCTAAAATAGGCTTTATGGCTAGAATGATGAGAGTGATGAGAATGCTTAGAGGAAGAAGAACTAGAACTTGAAGGTGAAGATGGAGGCTCAAGAGGATCTCCTCCAGCCCCTTGTTTTACTGAAGCATCATCATCTGGTGGTGCTTCCTTTTTCTTCCCTTTCTTCCTCAACCTCTTCTTGTAATCTCCATACATTCATTTGACCATTTATGACATGCGATAAAAGACCATGTGAAATTTTTTCTCATGTTCATCATGCTTGTCCTCTTTTGCCATCTTCTTCCTTCGGGATGCACGACCAACTTCAGGATTGAAAGTAGTAAGAGTTCCTTCACCCTGCTTATGCTTTTCTTTAGTAAGCATTCATACTCAACAATTCAAGTCAAAGATGAGTACTCTAATACCAACATGATCCAAGATCTTTTCGTCCAGTGACTTATTAAAGAATTGTATTAAATGAGCATAAACTAAAGTACACCATAAAGAAGAAAAGCTCAAAAATAAAGATACATAAACATGCAATATGAACACAAAGAAATTGATAACGTAGTTCATCCCTGGTGGACTACATCTCCGGGTCCTGCTCTCAAATGGGTAGGTATTTTTATTAACTCCACAAAAGAATTGGGCAAAATAAATAAGTATACCTCATTCTGGAGTTAAGCTACACAATTTTTTCTTAGATCAGAAAAATAACATCACCACTGCATTCATGGCATTGAATTACCTAAAAATAACTATCTCTATGCTTCGATCCGAGTCTGGAACTTTTGGACCCAAAAGACACCCCTGCCTTGATTTTTGTGCCACTGCCTCTGCAATAAATGACTGGACTGTCTCGAAATGCATGCCCTAGTCTCTCCTTATCATACACTAGAGGAAATCCCATTTTTATAACATAATATGGGCGGTTTAGCAATAAAGATGGTGGTTGGCGCATTGGTTAGTGCATACTATATTAAGGTGTGGTTAGGCAAAGGCCTCGGGGTCAAATCCCATGAGGCTCCCCTTTTAGCACACGGTTACAACCACTTGGTAGAGGTTATAAAGGCTGCAATATTTTGCGACTAACAGAATATGCCACCATATATGGTGGAACCGCCCCACATTTGGTGGCTCTTTTTAATATATATATTTTTTGGTTTTTCGGTCACGGGCCCTTCTTGGGAATTTCGGGGGTGCCACGTGTCTCCTGATGATTGGGCCATGTTGTGCTTGTTGATGTGCCCACCTGTATGCTGATGTCAACTCCACATCACCTCCTTTTCACAGTCATCATGATACATCACCCTTCTACCACGTCAACCTTCCATGTGTGTACGGATGCCACGTCAGCCTTCCACCTATTGTATGGATGCCACATGTCCTATATGGACTGTATAGATGCCACCTAGCACTTTTTCATTGGTCCATATGTCGTCCTAAAAATTTCAAATTTGAGTGACACGTGGCATCCTCTTGTTCTACCACTTTATCATGCTTACGTCGTGCTGACATCAGCAGGACACGTGTCGCTCTCTATTCTTGCCATGTATGTTGTACAAATGATGATTTCATCCATACTGATGCTGACGTCAATAGTACGGATGCTGACTCATCCCTGCTAATTGGGCTAGGTTGACCAAAACTTTGACCGTGAATATATGTCAATCGTTAACTCTATTTGATGAGCCCTTTGTGCCATTAGAAAGCTTGTGACGCGCGCTTCGCGATCATGCCATTTTCACTGAGTTTTTAGAACTTTGAATTTTTTCCCTTTCTCTGTATGCAGAAGCCATTATGAGCATCTTGAGTTTCCTCTGAAAGTTCTAAGTTGTTCTTATCCTTCTCTCGATCCTTTTTGGATCAATATCTTAAACAAATTGATTTGGATTTCTATGAGCATTGTGTTTATAGAAAATAGAAGAGAGTCAAAAAAGAAAAGAAGAGTGAAAGGTTAGATCTTGTGCATACAAATGTATGGGGACCAACTCATGTATCATCTCTTGGTGGCTCTCATTATTATTTTACTTTTATTGATGATGAAACTAGAAAAACCTGGTTTATTGCATTCAACAAAAATCTGATGTTTTTGATACTTTTAAGAAATGGAAAGCTTTGGTTGAGAATGAGACAGGAAAAAGGTTGAAGTGTCTGAGATCAGACAATGGAGGTGAATATTGCAGTAAAGAGTTTGATGATTAGTTTTCATACCATGGGATTCATAGAGAGAATACAGTTCCAGGAACACCACAAGAAAATTGTGTGTCAGAAAGGATGAACAAGACAATCATGTAGAGTGCAAGGAGTATGAGATTGCATGCTGGTTTGCCCTTACAGTTTTGGGCATATGTTGTAGATATTTTTGTTTACTTAATAAACAGAGGACCTTCAAGCTCTTTGTATGGTAGAATTCTAGAGGAGGCATGGACATGTAAAAAGGTAAACCTTTATTTTTTAAAGACTTTCGGTTGTGAATCATTTGTCCATATTGATAAAGAAAATAGAACAAAGCTTGAGGAAAAATCCAAGAAGTGTACCTTTATTGGATACTGTGCTAACGATTTTGGTTATTTCTTATGGTATTATGAAAATAAAAAAATCATTAGTAGTAGAGATGTCATATTCAATGAGAAGGTCATGTACAAAGATCAGTTGCAGGGAAAGAAACAAGAAAAAGAAAAACCAGAATATACAGTGTTTGATGAGATCACTGAAAAATAAATTCCAAAGGTACCAGAAAATCAAAATGCA
The DNA here is from genome assembly GCA_032191745.1 of Picea mariana. Lineage (NCBI taxonomy): Eukaryota > Viridiplantae > Streptophyta > Pinopsida > Pinales > Pinaceae > Picea > Picea mariana. The sequence goes on from JASDQU010243029.1 coordinate 96,213, forward strand.
CAACAAAAGGATCAACAGGTACCTCAAACTCCTACAAGTGTTGTTAGAATATCTACTAGGTTAAGTAGACCCCCTGCACGATACTCTCTTTCATTGTATTATTTATTGTTGACTGATTATGGTGAACCAGAATGTTATGAAGAGGTGATGGAGGTAGACACTAAAAAGAAATGGGAGCAAGGAATGAAAGAGGAAATGGATTCCTTGGTAAATAAACAGTCTTGGGACTTGGTTCAGTTGCCTGTAGGAAAAACAGAATTGTAGAATAAATGGGTTTACAAGTTGAAGGAAGAAGATGGAGGAATTTTTTTTACAAGGCTAGACTTGTTGTGAAGGGGTTTGCACAAAAGAAAGGTATAGAGTTTGATGAAATATTTTCTCCTGTTGTTAAAATGACTTCAATTAGGACTATTTTAAGTCTTGTGGCAATAGAATATTTGCATCTTGAACAGATAGATGTAAAAACAACTTTTTTCCATGGGGATTTGGAGGGAGAGATTTATATGCAGCAGCCACAGGGGTATGAGGTCAAAGCAAAGGAGAATTTGGTATACAGGTTGAAAAAGCTTGTATGGCCTAAAGCAAGCTCCAAGGAAGCGGTATTTGATGTTTGATAGGTTTATGACATAACAAAGTTATAGTAGATGTCATTTTGATCACTGTGTTTATTTTAAAAAGCTAGAAAATGAAAGTTATATTATCCTGCTATTGTATGTAGATGACATGCTTTTTGTAGGGTCTAATATGCAAGATATAAATGTGCTCAAGAAGAAGTTATCTAATTCATTTGCGATGAAGGATTTGGGTGCTGCAAAGAAAATACTTGGTATGAGAATAACAAGAGGCAGGAAAAATCGCAAATTGGCATTGTCTCAGGGTGAGTACATAGAGAAGGTGTTGGAGAGGTTTAGAATGAATAACTAGTTAGGACACCTTTTGCTATCCATTTCAAATTAACTAAGGAAATGTGTCCCAAGACACAAGAGGATATACAATACATGTCCAGGGTCCCTTATTCATCAACAGTTGGCAGTTTGATGTATGCGATGGTTTTCACAAGACCATATATTGCACATGTAGTGGGAGTTGTGAGAAAGTATATGAACAATCTAGGTAAAGAACATTGGGAGGAAGTAAAGTGGATTCTTAGGTATTTGAGAGGTACTGCTACTTATGCATTATGTTTTGGAGGTTCACACATTGTTCTATAGGGATATTTTGATTCAGATATGGAAGGTGATAAAGATCACAGGAGGAGCACCACATGGTATGTTTTTACTATAGGTGGAACATCAATAAGTTGGATTTCGAAACTGCAAAAGGTTGTTGCACTTTCAACAACATAAGCAAAGTATGTTGTTGCTACAGAGGCTAGTAAAGAAATGATTTGGTTACAGAGGTTTATGGAGGAATTGGGAAAGAAGTAGGAGAATATCATGTTGTACTGTGATAGTGACAGTTCCATTCATCTTGAAAAGAACTCAAAATTCCATTCGAAGACTAAGCATATACATCTCAGGTACCATTTCATATGATCTATCTTGAAAGATGGACATTTGAAGTTGGAAAAGATACACACTAGCCAGAATCCTATAGACATGTTAACTAAGGGACTAACCAAGGAGAAACTGAGTTCCTGCTCAGTTTTAGTTGGTATTCAATCATGAAGGTCAAGACGAGAAATTTTCTAGGTCCAAGAAGGTTCATAGTCCAGTAGATACAACTGTGATGGAGTTGTTGAGATCAGTCTCCAAGTGGAAGATTGTTGGTTGTGGAGCCTGATTATCTTCCTAATTCAGAGGTCTTTGTTTTCAGCTGTGTTTATACCCCATGAAGACTTTACATCCTAGAATAATGTACACTTCTCCACGTGGGGGAGCACAGAGGGGGGTTAACCCCTCTGCGGCGTCTAGAGGGTCCATCTGTTACACATGAAATTTGCACACCTAGGTACCTCGTCCTAAGTGTTGTAAAGTGTCATATAAGTGTCACATACACCTTGACACCATGGAAT
>JASDQU010243029.1:98468-115167 GCA_032191745.1 Picea mariana
ATTATATAATGAGGGATTTCCATGGAGGAGGGGGAATGGAGATTGAGAATTACACCAAACTTATGATCTCATGAGCGGTATGTAATTTGGAGCATCAACATTCTGTGTGTGGACTGTTTAAGCAAGGGTTTGGACAAGGGGAACTTGATGAAGTTGTTGCACTCACACCTATGGTTGTAAGTTTTCTTCATTGTTGTTCTCATTAATATAATATGCTTGGCCTGTTTCTTTAAAATATGTGTTTGATCTCACATGAATTTGTCTCTAATAGATAGATCTATTTCGAACTAATCTCAATAGAGTAGGAAGTGGTTTGTACTTTTGTTTGTCTACAGGGCTTATAGCGGAGTGTAAGATTGAAGCTCAACTCGGATCGTGCAGGGACAAACACCGGTAAAAGGTACTTCTTTTCTCCTTCCTCATCACACATTAGTTTATATATATCTAAAAGGAAGTCAATGTCCATGATAAGCATCTTCTGTCTTAAGAGTTAAGAGTCTAGCTCTCAAGAGGAGATCTACCTGTCCGCAGGGAGATTTTCCTTCAACAGAAATTGGCGACTCCGCTGGGGATCGAATCAAAAATTTCAGTTTTTGTTTTCCTCATAGACCTTGTCTTACCCTTTTTTAATTTTAGACCTTGTTTACCCCATATGTTTGATTTCATATACTGATTGACTCCTTACCCCATCACATTCATCTTGATTGCCAAAGTTTGACTAAAATTTTAGGTTTTTTGGACAATTTTGTGAGTTGTGGAAGCCTGACGCTCCCCTACCTTGTTATCAGAGCACTGGTGCTCCCCCTTGGTCTTAGACAGATCATTATAACACTCTAGTGCCCCTTACACCAGAGCGCCAGACTCTCTTTTCAAAAAATCCTTTCTAGAATTATCTTTTCTGAAGACTAGTCTCTGTTTTTTCACTTGTTGAGCTTCTTTGTGATTCAATGCTTCTTCCTATTGACCTTTGACATCCTTCCTTATGAGGAATAAGCACTCTTATATTCATATTTTTTGGCCTTCTTCCTTATTTTGATTTTTTCTGCTGTTGAGAACTTGGAATCAATCCACTGCTTTCTTCTCTCTTATTCGACTGAGCGAGAAATCTGGTGAAGGGAATCAAAAATCTGTGAATCATCTTATTTGGTTCTTTGAGGTCATTTTTCTAAACATATCTCTTTTCTGTGAATTGTTTGATTTTCTTTGTTATCTTTTGTTTTCTCTTTTCTTCTTGTTTCAATCATAGCAAGAGGGTGTGTCATTTGTGTGAAATCTGCTTATGCTTGTTCGAATCTCCTTGATCTGAAAGGGTAGTTGGTAGGAGAAGTGTTGCATTGAATTAATAATTATTTGCATACAAATGAAAATGATACATCTTATTGATTGGTTTGCATATTAGCGGGCATATCTAAAATTTTTTAGCATTGCATCGAATTCGATTGAGAACAAATTGATTGAAGACATTCCATATTAGTGTTTGATAGTGAAAAAAATTATTTCTCTTTCCCTTAAATAGGCATTCATTGAAAAGAAATGATTGCTTATCATATTTTATGCATATTTTTGGGAATCGATTCATCATTCCATCAATTTCACTTTCATACACCCTTTGAGTAAAGAAAAGTTGTAAAACGAACGCTAATTAAAAATCATCTAGAACATTTTTTTGCTTTTAGGATCTTCCACCAACAGTAGACTAGGATTAGCACTTTGGATTAGGCTGTGAGTACAACTCTCCAAAGTTTTTCAAAACAAACATTAGCATCCTAATCTAGGGAGAGTCAAATCTAATTGTTGTATTGGTTTTCTAGGATCCCCCTCTCACACAGGGGTTATGCACGAGGTCACATTCGGGTGAATTACGGAGATTATCCCTCCATGGTTCAACTGTTTGTAGTGGTCGGATCGTATATTGGGGGTCACTTGAAGGTATACCCATGATTATGTGTGGGAGCCTCTCGAGTTGATTTCGGACTTGTTATCCTACCCATACATTTCAGATCGGACTGTCGACTATACCTACCCAGGGACTCACTATGAATTGGTGTCTTTAGTTGCCATAATATTTAGGTACTTACACAAGGTGACGGTGAAGGGAAGTCTCACTGTACCTGGAACAAACATTGGTCAAACTCACTTGGGCTCCTTGGAGGGTAAATCCACAATTACTGCATGGAAGCTTGCACCAAGGTGAAAGTCCGTTAAGCAGGTCGCCATTGTAACTATTCCACCATATCCTAGCCCCTTCTTGACTTGATCACATGACGTTGGATTTCATCACCAACTAGTACAATCATCAAGAGAAGTTTTGTTTGCCTAGTTGATTCCTAGATTTTATTAGCATATGCTGTTTCTTTTTGTTAGTTGGCCCTAGTTTTTCAGTGTGTTCTGTTATTCTCCAAAATTGAGCCTGTAGATGATACAGGTCTTCATCGATCATGTAGGATGCAAGGGATGCCTCCGGAAAACTATCAACCCTTACCTCTTAACCCTACAGAAGACAACTACCGTAGAGAGGTAGAAAATCAATCTGACACTGGAAGTGTTATTGCTCCTCTGTTAGATAACTCAGAAGGTGATTTGGTTACGGTTGACAATACCACTACATCTGTGTCGGTAACCCCTCTCGAACCACTTTTGGTTCATTTAGACTCCCTTGGGAACATTATATATGAAGAGGTCCCACGATTACCAGAGAGTATTTTTACTGAAACATATATGGGATCCACATAACCAATCTTTGGTGATGAGTATAGGACTCCTGTCCATCCTAGCACTGCAGTAGATACCAATCCCACACCTTCTCATTCTGTATGAAGGACTTCATCAGGACGTGATCTCTATGCACATTTTGAATCCTTTCAACAACCCTTTCATCCTCATGACCCTCCTAGTGAAATAGGACCATTCAGTCAAACCATGAATCACCCAGTCGATCAGGTTATTAACCCTACTGTTACACCAACACAAGTCCATCCTAATGCTGGACTCATCACCTCTACGCATCTCCAAGGCACTTCAATCTCTACCCCCATTTCTAAAAGATTTTACTCTACAACTCCACATGTCCCACACGATCCTGTTGGGACATCTTCTCACCCGAGAATGCAGACCCCTGGCCAAACACAACCGGCTGGAGGGAAACCACCATCCAATGAACCTTTCTCTCCTGGAGGACTACCTTTCCATGGTGGGCCTACCCCTCCCGGGGGACAACCCCCTTTTCATGCTCCTCCTGGAGGGAAACCTCTGTTTGCTAGTCATACCCTGGTCGTAAATCCACCGCTGGTAGGGGGGCAACCTTCGTTTGCTAGAAACCCTTCACAATCTTGGTGAGTATCTTCAGGAGGCACTTTTACTCAACCCCACATTGGGGGGAACTTGTATAATAACCCACTAGGAGGAGTATCCAATCTTTTTCCTTTCGGAACGTCTTACGGACAATCTTATCTGGGCAGCATCCCAAACACCACCTGGAGTTCTCCGGGACCATAGTCGTATCCTCCTCATGGGTCTAATGTGTATCCGCCTCTAGCATCTACTCCTTACCATTCTCAAGGGAAAAATGTTTATCCTCCTCATGGGCAAGAAAATCACCTGGCCTATAATGCTCAGAACCCATCGGGTTATACAAATGTTTCTCATGCACCATTGAATCATGCTTATCCTGGCCAACAACAACCATATGTAGGAGGACCTACTGGTTACAACTATCCACCTAACCCAGTTTATGGTCCTACTGGTGTTCCTACGTTGCACCAGTATCATCCGCAAATTAATCGACAACTACCTTTCCTTGCGACTCTGGATCTCCCAGTCTTGTCTCGGTTAACTGATGATCCTATTTTTCATTCACCGGTTTGGCCAGTCATTCCAGCTAAACTTCCTTCTGATATTCTGAAATTTGACGGAAACCCTAGAAAAGATCCAAACAAACATGTGATGACTTTCCATTTGTGGTGTTCATCAAACTCCCTCATGGATGATTCTGTACATTTGCATCTCTTCCAGTGAACACTTATCGGTTCGGCAACAAAGTGGTATATTGAACTACCACGTGCTTCTTTTCATGATTTCAATTCCCTTGTCATGTCTTTCCTCACGCACTTTCAACTGCTTATTCACTACGAGACGAGTACTGAACTCTTGAACTCCCTTTTTCAAACTAACTCTATGCATATCCCTGACCATATTCATGAGTGGAGGTGATGACGAAGGATGATCAAGGCAGTCATTCCTAACATACTATTGGCAGAATGGTTTACTAAATCATTGACCCCCGATCGCTCGCGATGTCACTATGGGTGGTGCGGTCACTGAGGAACAAGCCATCGCTTGGGCTTAGTACTTAGATCTGGTTTATTCACAATCTGGGACTTTGTATGATTTGCTTTCGAATGATGTTCGAGCTAATATCGATCCATCTAAGCCGTCATCCTCATCTCATGTGGATGGTGTTATCGGTTCCATCAAAACTCAATCTTTTTCCAAATTGACCACACTCTCCTCTACCTCCCCACAAACTCAGATCTTTGAGGTGAATGCAGTTCAATCTACCCCTTCACAACAATCCAGAGGTAAGAAGAAGACAAAGAATAAATCAAAAAATAACAATGAACAACCAAAAAGTCAATCTCAACCACCTGCTACCGAAAAGCAAACACAATAGAAACTGAAATTTCTATGTATCATTTGTGGTGACGATCACTACACTCGAGACTGTCCAGTTTGCAATGAAGTGGCCAAAATTTTCCAAGGAAAGTCACTACCCGTTGTGCTTACTCAACCTTTTCCACAACAACAATCCATGGTTGCTCAAACCCCCTCTCTTGGGGGCAGTTCTAGCAATCCTCATGATGAGGCCTCGTCGAGTGCACATATTTATATGTTTAATGGGATCAATTTGATCACTTGCTATAAGACATATGACACACCAGGTAACCCTAAAAAAGGAAAATACACTAACGGTACCGGTAATTTGCCAGATCCATTATCATCCTCCGTTAGTCTTCCATCAGTTAATCCTCCGTCTAGACCACTCCATATTGAGAAACCCACATTCGACTCTATCTTATGCCCTCCTAAGAGAACTATACATAAAGCTACCTTTAATCATAGTTCATGTGCCGCCCAGAACTACAACATTGTTGAAGATTTGGCTCAAGTACCGTGTGCTATGTCTGCATTAGAAGTTCTACAACACTGCCCCAGTCAATGTAGAACGCTCTTGTCCACTCTTGGAACTGTTGATCCTGAGTCATCCAACCATATCATGTTTAACCTGGACAATTATGCGTCTCGACTCCCCCACCAACTTGCTTTCCAAGTTGATGTTGTTGTTCACAACCAAAAAATACACTAAACTATTCTTGATGAGGGAGCCTCGAATTTTGTCATGTCTTTGGCGTGTTGGAAAGGTTTAAAATCACCATCGCTCAACAAATCCCCAACAATGTTACGCGCCTTCGATGGGCGAGGTTTTCATCCCCATGGGCTTTTACAGTCCCTGTCCATCCAATTGGGTGGAAAAACTGTTACTGTTGATATCGAGGTGGTCGATGCTCCCCTCGATTACAACTTGTTACTTGGAATAAGTTGGTTTTATGCGATGACTATGTTGATGGGTGAGATTGACCGTCCATCGACTGAGAGAGTGGGACCGGTCCGGGGTTGTCTAATAACCCAAGACGTTTGGAATGAACCACCCTGACGGGTTTAATGGCTCCGTTGGCCATTATAAGGTTCTAAGAAAACCAAAGAGAAAACTAATCTAAACTAACTAATCTATCTAAAACTAACTAAAACTAAATGAAACAAACTAACTAAAACTAAATGAAACAAACTAACTAAAACTAAATAAAACAAACTAAACTATCTAACAATAAATAAAACAAACTATTACTAACACTAAACTAATACACTAATCTAATTAATTATATATACAAACTACTAATTACTACTATACTAACTCTACTAATTAGTTGTCTAACTTCTTATTGCATTATAACTTATTCACAAATATACAATATCTACAACTGGCAGATTTAAATAAAAGCTGTAAAACTCATGTGCTTTCTGTCCTAAGACAGTTAGGGATATTTTTGTTGATTTTTTTTTTTTTTTTTTATAAATAAGAAATAAAACTTACTAAAATTAAACAATCTAATATACTAAACACACATATATCTAAACTAAACTACTAATAAATAAACTAAAAAAAAAAAACAAATGACAAACTGACCTGGAAACACTCCTAATTTGTCCTGTGTATGATGACTTCGAAGCTGGTCGAAGGAAGGAAACTCGCACCGGTTAATCCAGAAGATTTTCATAAATTATAGGCTGCACTGCTCTTTGAGCTGTTTATAAGACAAACAAGACATAAAAAATCATAACAATTATATGATTTATAAATCTCTGCAATAAGGGAAACCTGTTATGCAAAAACTTATACTTAATAATTCAACTTATGAAGAAGAGAAATCTGTCTTTCACAAACTGAACTAAGCAATTGCTATGTTTTTTAAATGCTTGGAAGAAATCATATATGGATTATAGTGATTAAATTATATCATTTGCAAAAGATTAAGATAGCTAAAGTAGTCATTAACCAAATACAAATTGATATACATAACATGAAACAAAATATTGATATCATGAGAAGCTAAAGTTGTAACAAAACACCAAATTCTGCCTCAGTTTGTATTAAAATTTGATATCCTTGTTCTCCCATGAATGAGGATGATATTATTACAAAAATAATAAGTATATATAAGTCTTTCCACAGGGTAAAACCTCCCTGTGGATAGTATCAAACTGTTTACATAATCTGGGAAGATATTCCCAAAATCAACTAAACTAGGAAACTAAAAGGAAATCAAAACATTTCAAATATCCTCTAACTACTCATTAAATCCACTGCAATTTCGAATTCATCTTCAATAGACCAAAAATAACAAGTTAGAAAGATATTTTATTAGCAAAACAATAAAAATATAATCCTACAAACTTAGCTACATAATCATCTGATTCTGTAGCTAGTCAAAAATAACATACATGATCAGAATTAGAATCAAATCAAATCTTTTAAATGAATCAAAACCAATTCTCTCCCAATGATCATTTAAAACAAATCACTAATGATTTTATTATTAAACATTAAATAGAATCAAAAGTGATTCAATTGAAAACAGGGGTAAGAATACTCTGTTTTACTATTACCATAAAATCGGGTCGAACAGTAACAAGACTATTTCATATCCAATTGGAATCGATAATGAGTCATATCGTATGTGATACGATCTAATCCAACACAACCATTTTCCACTCGTTATAGCTATAATGATATAAAAAAAGATTCATTTTGTTTAATCAAATATAAAGATAGAAAGACTGTTTCGATTATGTGTAAACGAAATCATACGTAACAGCATCAACCCAACCAAATTTGTGATTGATCCTTGCACAGTCAATAGACAGTATCGATTAATTGTGATCACAATCTTAATAGAATCAACAACAGTGATAATTGTAAGCTGGGCAAACAATCGAAACAAATCATGATTGAGTTTAATATAGAAACAAATCGTGAATTCAATCTCGTTTACAAATCAAACTCAAATAGAGTATCCATTGCAATAAGAATCCAACTGATAACATGGTGGAACTAACAACAAACCAATGCGAATTAACCGGCTGGGTTTTTAGCATAGTCATTATGAATTGAATCTATTCACGATTTGGGTAAATTTGTATAGAATCACATTGAAAATAATCCGAATTGTATTCCTGTTGGTCAAAATTCATATGGGACATAAAACCGTAACAATTAACCATATCAAAATTGTTGCCAATCATAGCGTGTACATTATAACGAAATCGAAACGAAATACGATTGTGTTCAAAATTGAATATGAGAAACAACTCCTGTCTAGAATAAATACAAATGACTTCAATTGACAACAGAACATCCATTTAGCTAAATCAAACAAATCAAATCCACACCAAGATCAATCAATTCAATGAAAATCCAATCGAAACTAAACTGGGAAAATGATCTTCCATTTAGTCAAAGCATAGCTATGTATAGAATGCATACAATGTGTCAGAGCCAATCAATGCTGTAAATAGAGCTATTCAAAACCGAATTCAAATTCGTTATATAAACAAGTGATAAAATATACCTGTGTGAGGCTGCTCAAATTATGCCAACTTAGAATTCATGACAGTTGTAGCTGATTCCACATTTTAAAACAAGATGGAGCCTATCGTCCTTTGTTTTTTATCAACAGCTTGTAGCTTAACCTTTTGACTGGTAAGCAGTGCAACCTGGTCCTCCAAAGAGTGAATTCTGGACTGTAGAATTGGAACATCAAGATAATATCTCTCTAACCATGAGCTACATTGATCACAGGGTGGCACTGTAGGTTTTGAAAAAGCAGGAGAGGGTTTGGATGAATGACCGAGGGCTTCACAAGGCAGCTTAATGCCAGGGTAGTTATGGTCATCCTGTAGGCAAGGGGGTAGGTTTGACACAAAGTCATATGAGGGTTAAGCACACAAACCTTCCGAATAGGGGTACTCGCTAGCCAAGGAACGCTCCACTTCCGAATCAGAGTCCTCACTCAACACGATAGGGTTTGGATCGACAGGAGGTTTTGGCTTATTTCTTGCCATTCGTGAAATTAAATAGGCATTCCTTTTGCCTTTGGCATTTACAGTGGGTTTCGCCTTAGGCTTTTTTCCCATAGGCTTAACAGTCTCAACACCCTTAGTCACAGAGTGGGGTAGGTCGATAGGTGAGTCGTCCAAGGGTTTAGGTAGCAGGATGTTGTAGGGTACTGGGGGTACAGACTTGTCCTCACTCACCACAGGTTTGTCAATCTGTGGAGGGTTCGAATCCTCAAAATCATTCCAAGCAAGGAAATTGCTCCAACAATCTCTTCGTAGATTCAAATGACAGACTACAATAATCTTAACCAGCCCATAATGAAAAAGGCTACTATCAGCCTGGTTCCTTTTGTACTTCTTTGATATTTTAAACAGGCTTCTATGCAAATAATAGGGCATATTGAGCTGATAACCCATAAAAACCATAAGCAAACGAAGGTGGTGTAAGAAAAAAAACCCGTACCGACCTTCGCAGGTGATAAACTGTTTGATTATCATCAATAAATCATGCCAACGCTGTTTAAGCATGGTCACGGGCAAACCTTTATCACATGAGATAACTTTACGCGACTGGAAGAGCAGTGCCCAAGGGACCTCTTCTACTTTTCAATTCTTGGACCATCGTTGTCCAGTGGCAGGCAAACCAGTAGCAAGACTGATAAATTGTTCGTCAATTTCCAATTGAATATCGCCGACCTTGGCCCGACAACCATCAAAGGTCATGGTGAATTGTCGAGTTACACAGAGGTTAAAACCCTCGACTTTTTGTATAAACGGAAGCCACCCATTTTCCTCGAGGTCACTTTGGGCATTGTCAAACATCAACAGAACCTGGCTGCCATTGGGTTCAGCTCGGACGACCGGGGCCATGGTGCGAGCACATGGTAAGGGTTTGGTTTGAATTCACCAACACACAGGAGCAGAGTCATTCGGTCTAACAGCAATGAATGATCAAAGGGGAAGCATTAATGTGCACATGCAAGGGTGGTGGAGTTATTTACCACCATGCATAATAGTTATGGTAAAGTACAACTGCCAAGTCCCACATCTATTCAAACAATCATAACATAGCTCAAAAACCAATCGTTTTCCAACCAAAGAATTAAACGGTGAGTGATATGCCAACGCGCCATTACCTATAGTTTGTCAAACCATTGACATTAAACATGAAACCAACCCCAAATGTTAAACATGTGCCATTGTATAAATATTTAATCAAAAGTTTTAAACCATTGTGCCAATTGATATTTATAAAATTTACAAGCCAAGAGCTATAAAAATATTATCATAAGGATCGTTTATATATAAAAACAAAAATAAATCACAACCCCTATGCAATTCAATGACTAGGCAAGTCACACAAAAAAAAATATAAATCTATATGCTCAATGCCTCATAAGTTTAATAAAATCAAGTTACGCAATCAAAGTAAGAATGTCCAAATGGGCATAGTTCGAAAGTCCTTTCAGCCACATAACGACAAACCAAAGGTAAGTGTCATAGAAAATATCGATAAAAAGATGACAACAATTCAGATAGTGATCGAAATGTGACCTCGACAGGAGAAGCTTTCACGTTTACAGTCGTGAAAACTTAATGGAGACAAAATGCAAGTGTCGCAAGAAATGAAAATATCGTCTATTTGAAAAATGCGATGACAATTTGAAGTTCAGAAGACAAAGGTGTAGGCAACTTATAGGACAATAGAAAAAATTGAATTGGCTGCCAACAATGGCGACACACTGGTAGAAGGAATTATCTCTATCAAAAGAAATAAATTCAGATTAGGACAACAAAAAAAATTTCAACTTAAAAACAACAACCAGAAAATCGTACAAACATCATCATTTACCATCTTTTCCAGAAGTGTTTTAAAAGATGAAAACTAATAATAGTCTTAAGATCAGCAAGTCATGATATTAATGATAAAATCTTCAATACTGTTGGCATGGCCATTGCTACCAGCAGGCATCCATAGCCTGGACAGGGTTGCCATTTAACCCACTCTGACATCAGTATCCTATTAAGAAATTCTAGATCAGAATAAAGGACATTAAAGAGGTTCCTCATATTTTTTTATAGATTTTCATGTACCCGACATTGCTTCGCTGCCAGCGGGCCTGTTCAGTACCCCGACGAAGTTGTCTTGGCACCATGCATGCATTTACCCGCTGCCAGCAGACCTGTTCAGTATCCCGACAGGTTTACAAACACTTCCTACAACTCTTATTCATAATTTATTTTGTTTTTCTTTTGTAGATATATAGCTGAGTGGGGTGACGTTGATAATCTTGATGTTTTAACATATTTTTTTTTTGGACCTCATCAGAATTTTTTAGCATTGTCCTTTATTCAGCTCCAAAAATGTTTTATTTATAAAAACAACTTCCTACGACAGGGAGACATCTTTTGAGTCATTCCTTTACGAAAAAGGGACAGCGTAAAAAGATAATAGATGATCATGACAAACTTTGCTCAGAGATTGAAATCAGTAAACTTCTTTCAAACAAAATTTTTTTTCCAAAGTAAATATCAACTTAGCAATACATCACTGATGTTTGTACAAACTTTCAGAAGTTATTTCAATGAAGAAATTTTTCTATCGTCTTTGTCTAAATGGCTCAGTGCATAGGTATGCGTATTTTTCAAAAACGACAAAAAGATGATCAATTCAAATCAAAATCAAAACAGAAAGCAAACAAAAACGAAATATTTACATAATATACAAGGGTAGTTATCAAGCAAAGTATATTTTCAGGGCTTGGCCATTCACCGGATAGGTGTCAAGATGCCCTTCAAGATTTTGTAATCGAAAGGAACTAGGACCCAACTTTTTAGCAATCAAAAATGGCCCAAGCCATAAGTTTTGAAACTTGGTGTGCTCACCCTTTTCTTCGTGTGGTTTGTCCCACTTCAAAACGAGATCGCCTACTTCAAAATTCCTATTAGAAGCAGAATTAGAATCGAACCATCTTTTAATCAATTGTTGATGTTGATCTAATTTATGCTTAGCTTGCGTTCTTACTTCTTCCAACTTCATCAAAGCGTTAATGCGGATTTCTAAAGGGGGACAATCTTCTTCTTGGACTTTTTGTGGCAATTGAAGCGAAGGAAGAAGAATGTGAGGTGGCAGAATGGATTCTTTGCCATAAATGAGAAAAAAGGGGGAGTTACCTATAGCATCTTTGGGGGTTACCCTATTAGCCCACAGTGCGTTCAGTAGTGCATTGTGCCAGTTCTTGTGATTTTCAGCCACTATTCTCTTGATAATTTTGATCAAGTTCTTGTTTGTTGATTCTGCTAAGCCATTGCCCTGGGGGTAGTAACTAGCAGAATAATTCAGCTTTATTCCTTTCTCCAAAGTGAACTCACTCATCTCAAGAGAAGAAAAGTATGAAGAGTTATCAAAGACTAGACAATCAGGGATACCGAAACAGGTGATAATATTCGAGTTTAGAAAAGCAATCACCTGACTTGTGTTAACAGTTCTTAGCGCGACGGCTTCGGACCATCGAGTAAAGTAGTCTGTGGATGTCACAATATACTTGTGATATTCTGAGGATGGAGGGTTAATAGGACCTATGATATCAAGGTCCCATTGCTGGAAAGGAGAATCTATTGAAACAGGTTGCAAGGGAAAGGCTGGTTTTTGCAACCGCCCTGATGCTTTCTGACAAATGATACATTTACGACACAAGGCATGGGAATCTCTAAAAAGTGTGGGCCAGTAGTAACCAGCTCTTAAAACCTTATGAGCAGTGGTGTCGCCACCGAAGTGACTACCAGCTTCTCCTGCATGCAACTCAAGCAAGACTTTGTCTGCTTCATCTTTTTTGAGGCAGCGCATCAGTATGCCGTCAAAATTCTGACGAAACAGTATATCGTTAACTAGATGAAAGGAGGTGAACTTTAGTCTCAACGCTCTTCTCTTGGCGGGGTCAAGGTGATGGGGTGTTGATCCATGTTTGAGACAGTATCTAATATCGTCATACCAGGGATTAACGAGGTTTTGTGCACAACAAATTAAACTTTGATTGTGTAGTTCTGGGTTTGACGTATCACTATCTTCTTGTTGTCCTATTTCTAAATCAACAACCAACTTACACAATCCTTGGCCTCTCATGATCTGAGCCAGGGTGATTTCCAAGTCATACTCCTGCAAGGAGGTGACCCAGTTAGCTCTCTTTTCTCCTAACTCCTTTTGCACTAACAAGTTCCTTACGGCAGGGTAGGGGACAATGATTTTCGTCCTTGACTTCAAAAGATAGGACCGGAAATGCTTAACTACTTTGAAAACAACGTAGGCTTGCTGATCAACCGCTGGATAGTTAAGTTCAACACCTTTGAAAGCAGAGCTCATAAAGGCGATGGGTACTTCGTTATTATCATAATTCTTCTGAGTTATGACTGCGGCATAGGAACGATCGGAGGCAAAAGTATGGAGTGTAAAATCCTGAGAGAAGTCAGGGCTCATGAGAGACGGAGCATCTATGATGGCCTTCTTTATGGCATTAAAAGATTGGTTTTCTGTGGGTTCCCAGTGATATTGGGTGTCTTTCTTAATTAGGTTTTGTAGAGGCCTGACCATTTCGGAGAAACTGGGGACAAATCTTCTCACGAAATTAATCTGGCCTAAGAAAGACTGCATGGATTTTTTGGAGGTAGGTGGGGGAAGTTTAGCGATGACTTGAGTCCTCTTGGGGTCAATAATCATCCCATCACTAGACACAATGAATCCTAGTAATTTACCCTGTTCTACTGCAAAGATGGACTTCTTGGGGTTCAAGGAGATGCTGTATTTACGACATTGTAGCAGAACGGCTTGTAAGTGGGCTAGATGATCGTCTTTGTTCTTAGAATAAACGGTCACATCATCTAAGTAAACTACTATGGAGTGATTGATTAAGACTCGAAAAGCAATGTCCATTGCTCTCTGAAAGGTAGCACCAACATTAATCAATCCAAAGGGCATTTTGCAATAAGCATAAGTGCCCCACGGGGTACGGAAGGTAGTTTTTAGTTGGTCTGGCGGAGACATCAATACTTGGTTGTATCTGGAGAAACCATCTAGTAAGGATAGCCTCTAGGAACTAGATACTTGTTGAAGGATCTATTCCATGGGTGGGAAAGGATAATTATCTTTGTCAGACGCTTTATTGAGGTTTCGAAAATCGACACAAAGTCAGATTTCCCCATTTTTCTTCTGTACTGGGACAAGGTTGCAAACCCATTGAGTGTGCCTAACAGGAAAAATTATTTTAGCACCTAGGATTTTATTCAATTCTTTTTGAACGGTCGGTTCTAGTTTAGGGTGCATTTTCCTCAGTTTCTGTTGGAAGGGTAAGGTTTGGGGCTTCATCGGGATGACATGCTGTATAATATTAGGATCGAATGTTTTGAGATCATCGTATGTCCATGCAAAGACATCCTTGAATTCTTTAAACAATTTTACAAAAGCAGTTTTTTCTTGCTTAGAACATCCCAAGCCTAAGTTAATGCACTGAGGATTTTCAGTAGTTCCTAAATTAACTTTTTCATAAGACAATGAGGAACTATTAGTCTTACAATTGACCGTCTTTTTAAACTTATTTTCAGAATCATAAAACTTTTCTAATCTAACTATGGATTTGGGTATGTAATTTACCATGTCTGATAGAGCTTCAGGAGATTTCAGATCAGGTATTACCATAAAATCGTGCAAATTATCATCATGCATGCGTTCATCTATCACTACGCTTTGAAAGGTTTCTTCCATGTGCAGAAAGTTAATGATCTGCTGATCATCATCAAATACTCTCCAGTTTGTGATATTGTCAGGAACAGATGGTCGAAACAATAGCTCGATGGAGAATGCGTTTGGGGAGAAGCCTTCTGCAGGAAGAAGTTTAGAGGCTACATTAGCTAGTAGATCTGCTTCAGCATTATTTAATCTAGGAATGGAATTTATATTGAAAGAAGAAAAATTATTCATTAAACTCCATACCTCAGACTGGTAACTTTTGAGATGAGGGGAAAGACAGTGTATAGAATCTCTTACCTGTCTAACCACTATTTCAGAGTCGCCAAATACAACCAGATTTTGAATGTCCATATCCAAGGCTTTTCTGAGACCTTGTAGTAAAGCCTCATATTCTGCTGTATTGTTAGTACATTCAAATTCTAGTCTACAAGCCATTAATGTCTTGTTACCTGCCGGGTTGATAATGATGCAACCTACACCAGCTCCTTCTTTAGACTTAGAACCGTCGAAATATAGAGACCAAATTTGATTTCCATTGGGCTCATGGGACTGTTTCATAGAAGCTGTTGGTTGCACATATGTTATGATCTCGGACTGCTGTTCAGGATTGATGATAGGTGAAACTTCAGCCATGAAATTTACGAAGAAGGTGTCCATCCCTTGGACTTCGGGTGAATCCGCAGGAGGTGTATATGGTTCCTTAGGGTCGTTCAAATCTGTGACCGTGAACTTGAGGTAACGCTCATGATTCACCCTAATCTTGTTGGGCTTACCATTCTCTGGAAGCCATAAGTGAGACCAGTCTGTCGCGAAGTAACCATGTAGCTGCTCTAACCAGTCCCTGCTCAAAAACATACCATACACTTCTGAAATATCCACCACAATTATATCAATAACCTGATGAACCTTTGGGTTAGACGATAATCTAATCAACACATTTTTTAGTTCGCCTATAACTTTAACATCTGTGTGATCAAGTTGTATGATTTTCAAAGTATATGGTTCTACTTCAGTGTTAATATTTTGGTAGACATACCAAGGCATCACATTTGATGACGCTCCTGAGTCAACCATACAATTATGCACATTTCTATTGAAAATCTCAAAAGTTAAAAGAAAAGGAGGTACATTCTTGCGAGTACTAAGAGTAGTAGCTTGTGGTTTGTTACTCTCAATTTCTAATGCTACTTTATCTACATTATTTACATTATTTACATTATTTACAGGGGTTACAGGAAGGCTTCCTTTATCTTGAGGATCAGGATTATTTTTAGTGGAAGTCTTCTCCAGAACTTTTCTTTGCACAACCTTGTTACCATTTGAATTACCATTCTTGCCGTTCTCTGAAATATTTTGCAACATCTTCTGTAACAAAAATGGAAACTTCAATAACTCATAAATAGAAATGTTAGCCCTTAATTTTTTAAGATCTTCAACAACATCATAATCTAATCTGGGGCTGACATTGCTCTGTTTAGCTTCTGCTGATTTAGATGGCTTTGGAGGTGAAGTTGTAGTGTTCTCGGTAGAAGGCTTGTTTTCTATCTTACTCCTAGTGTTGTAAGGGTGAACAGTTTCGAAGTTAGCTTGGAAGATGCTGTCTGAGAAATGTCCAAAGATGTTTGGAGAAGACTCTTCTTCTTGAACTGTTTCCTGTTCAACTACCTCTTGAGGAATCTCAGGGGGCATCAAGTTATCTTGGGCTTCTAGAATTGTCTGAAGGGAACATTGCAAACTTTCTAGATTTAAGCCTTTAAGTTTTGGGTTAGATCGGTTGGTAGGAAAAGGATTTCAGAAAGGAGGTTTATAGGTTCCTTTACTCGAGGAAGCTTCTTCAGTTGACCTTTTTAAATCTATAACTTGATTAGACAGTTTTTGGACAACTTTGGTTAAATTTTCCAAATCAGAGTTTTCAGGTTGTGTTTTGCTTTGTGTGGGTCTGGGAAGAATTTCAATCTTCTTTTTGGAAGAAGAAACAGTCTCAGTTTCGTTGCTAGAAGAATCTTTAAGACTAAGTATATCTTTTTCAATTTGACTAGCCTTCTCGAAGGCTTCTAACAACGCGGCCTTTTTAGATTGTTTTACCCAAATAGCTATACTTTGATGTAGAGCTTTAGTGTAGTAAGCTATTACAAGACTCTCAGCAGGCATAGAATCTGTATGGATTCGATTTTTAAGCGTTAGGAATCTTTGATTAAAATCTTTAACTTTTTCTTTTGGGTTCATTTTTAAGCTTGAAAGATCCATGACTAAGACCTCTGGAGGTTTACCATCTCCGAATTTTTCCAA
>JASDQU010243029.1:155208-165673 GCA_032191745.1 Picea mariana
AGTCTGCCAAAAGATTAATGTTGAAGTGGAACCATCTTCTTTGAAAATCATACAACTTGATCGGTCAGATGTTAAAGTTATAGGCAAACTAAAAAGTGTACTGATTAGATTATCGTCTAACCCAAAGGTTCATCAAGTTATTGATATAATTGTGGTGGATATTCCAGAAGTGTATGGTCTATTTTTGAGAAGGGACTAATCGGAGCAGCTACATGGTTACTTCACAACGGACTGGTCTCACTTATGGCTTCCATAGAATGGTAAGCCCAACAAGATCAGAGTGAATCATGAGCATTACCTTAAGTTCATGGTCACGGATTTGAACGACCCTAATGAACCATACACACCTCCCGCTAATTCACCTGAAGTCAAAGGGATGGACACCTACTTTGGAAATTTCATGGCTGAAGTTTCACCTATCAACAATCCAGAACAGCAGTCCGAGATCATAGCATATGTGCAACCAACAGCTTCTATGCAACAGTCCCATGAGCCCAATGGAAATAAAATTTGGTCCCTATATTTCGACGGTTCCAAGTCTAAAGAAGGAGTTGGTGCAGGATGCATCATTATCGATTTGGAAGGTAACAAGACATTACTGGCTTGTAGATTAGAATTTGAGTGTACGAATAATATCGCAGAATATGAGGCTTTACTGCAAGGTCTCAGAAAATCCTTGGACATGAACATTCAAAATCTGATTGTATTTGGCGACTTTGAAATAGTGGTCAGGCAGGTAAGAGACTCTATACACTGTCTTACTCTGCATCTCAAGTGTTACCAGTCTGAGTTATGGAGTTTAATGAACAAATTTTCTGCTTTTAATATAAATTCCATTCCCAGACTAAATAATGTTGAAGCTGATTTGCTAGCTAATGTTGCCTATAAACTTCTTCCTGCAGAAGGTTTATCCCCAAACGCATTCTCCGTGGAGCTATTGTTTCAACCATCGGTTCCTGACAATATCACAAACTGGAGAGTATTTGACGATGATCAGCAGATCATTAACTTTCTGCACATGGAAGAAACCTTTCAAGGCACAGTGATAGATGAACAAACACACGACGACAATTTGCATGACTTTACGGTAATACCTAATCCGAAATATCATGAAACTTTATCGGACATGGTAAATCTCATACCCAAATCTGTTGTTAGACTAGAAAAGTTTTATGATTTTGAAGATAAATTCAAAAAGATGGTCAATTGCAAAACCAATAGTTCCTCATTATCTTATGAAAAATTTTATTTAGGTACTAATGAAAATCCTCAGTGTATCAATCTAGGCTTGGGATGTTCTAAGCAAGAAAAAGATGATTTTGTTAAATTGTTTAAAGAATTCAAGGATGTATTTGCATGGAATTACGACGATCTTAAAACATTTGATCCCACTATTATACAGCATGTCATCCCGATGAATCCCCAAACCTTACCCTTCCAACAGAAACTGAGGAAAATGCATCCTAAACTAGAACCGACCGTTCAAAAAGAATTGAATAAACTCCTAAGTGCTAAAATAATTTTTCCTGTTAGACACACTCAATGGGTATCCAACCTTGTCCCAGTTCGGAAGAAAAACGGGGAAATTCGACTTTGTGTCGATTTCCGAAACCTCAACAAAGCGTCTGACAAAGATAATTATCATGTCCCACCCATGGAACAGATTCTTCAACAAGTATCTAGTTCCGAGAGGCTATCCTTACTGGATGGTTTCTCCGGATACAACTAAAAACTACCTTCCGTACCCTGTGGGGCACTTATGCTTATCGCAAAATGCCTTTTGGATTGATTAATGCTGGTGCTACCTTTCAGAGAGCAATGGACATTGCTTTTAGAGGCTTAATCAATCACTCCGTAGTATTTTACTTAGATGATGTGACTGTGTATTCTAAAAACAAAGATGATCATCTAACTCACTTACAAGCCGTTTTGCTATGATCTCGTAAATACAACATCTCCTTGAACCCCAAGAAATCCATCTTTGTGGTAGAACAGGGTAAATTACTAGGATTCATTGTGTCTAGTGATGGGATGATTATTGACCCCGAGATGACTCAAGTCATCGCTAAACTTTCCTCACCGACATCTAAAAAATCCATGCAGTCTTTCCTAGGCCAGATTAATTTCATGAGAAGATTTGTCCCCAGTTTCTCCAAAATGGTTAGGCCTCTCCAAAACCTGATTAAGAAAGACACCCAATATCACTGGGGACCCACAGAAAACCAAGCTTTTAATGACATAAAGAAGGTCATAATAGATGCCCCGTCGCTCATGAGCCCTGATTTCTCTCAAGATTTTACACTCTATACTTTTTCCTTTGATCATTCCTATGTCGCAGTCCTAACTCAGAAGAATTTCGAGAACAACGAAGTACCCATCGCATTTATGAGCTATGCTTTCAAAGGTGCTGAACTTAACTACCCAGTGGTTGATCGGCAAGCCTATGTTGTTTTCAAAGAAGTTAAGCATTTCCGGTCATATCTTTTGAAGTCGAGGACGAAGGTCATTGTCCCCTACCCTGCCATAAGGAACTTGTTAGTACAAAAGGAGTTACGAGAGAAGAGAGCCAACTGGGTCACCTCCTTGCAGGAGTATGACTTATAAATCACTCCAACACAGATTGTGAGAGGCCAAGGATTGTGTAAGTTGGTTGTTGATTCATAAAAAGGACAACATGAGGATAGTGATACGTCAGACCTAGAACAACGCGATCAAAGTTTGATCTGTTGCACTCAAAACCTCATGAGTCCTTGGTATGACGATATTAGATACTGTCTTGAACATGGATCAGCACCCCGTCACCTTGACCCCACCAAGAGAAGAGCGTTGAGACTAAATTCTACCACCTTTCATCTAGTTAACGGTATACTGTTTCGTCAGAGTTTTGATGGCGTATTGATGCGTTGCCTTGAAAAAGACGAAGCAGAAAGAGTCTTGCTTGAGTTGCATGCAGGAGAAGCTGGTGGTCACTTCAGTTGTGATACCACTGCCCATAAGGTTTTAAGAGCCGGTTACTACTGGCCCATGCTTTTTAGGGACACTCATGATTTGTGTCGCAAATGTATTATCTGTCAGAAAGCATCAGGGCGGTTGCAAAAACTAGCCTTTCCCTTGCAACCCGTTTCAGTCGATTCTCCTTTCCAGCAATGGGGCCTTGATATCATAGGTCCTATTAACCCTCCATCCTCACAACAACACAAGTATATTGTGACAGCCACTGATTATTTTACTCGATGGTCTGAAGTTGTTGTGCTAAGAACTGTTAGCACAAGTCAGGTGATTGCTTTTCTAAACTCGAATATCATCACTCCTTTCAGCATCCCTAATTGTCTAGTCTTTGATAATGCTTCATTATTTTCTTCCCTATGGATGAGTGAGTTCGCTTTGGAGAAAGGAATAAATATGAAATATTTTGCTAGTTACTACCCCCAGGGTAATGGCTTAGCAGAATCAACAAACAAGAACTTGATCAAAATTATCAAGAGAACCGTGGCTGAAAATCACAAAAACTGGCACAATGCACTACTAAATGCACTGTGGGCTGATAGGGTAACACCCAAAGCCACTATAGGTAACTCCCCCTTTTTCCTCGTTTATGGTAGAGAAGCCATTATGCCACCTCACATTCTTCTTCCTTCGCTTCAATTGTCACAAAAAGTCCAAGAAGAAGATTGTCCCCCTTTAGAAAGTTGTATTAACGCTTTGATGAAGATGGAAGAAGTAAGAACCCAAGCTGAGCATAAGTTAGATCAACATCAACAACTAATTAAAAGCTAGTTCGATTCTAATTCTGCTTCTGATAGAAATTTTGAAGTAGGCGATCTCGTTTTAAAGTGGGACAAACCACACCAAGGAAAGGGTGAGCACACCAAGTTTCAAAATTTATGGCTTGGGCCATTTTTTATTGTTGAAAAGTTCGGTCCTAGTTCCTTTCGATTGCAGAATCTTGAAGGGCAGCTTGACACCTATCAGGTGAATGGCCAAGCCCTGAAAAGATACTTTGCTTGATTACTACCCTTGTATATTATGTAAATATTTCCTTTTGTTTTTATTTTTCCTTTGTTTTCGTTTTTGGTTTTGATTTGGATTGATCAGTTTTTGTGTTTTTTGAAAGATATGCATATTTGTGCACTAAGCCATTCAGACCAAGACCATAGAAAAATTTCTTCGCTGAAATAACTTCTGAACGATTGTGCAAACATCAGTGATATATTTCTGAAAATGATATTTATGTTGGAAAATTTCGTTTTTTGAAAGAAGTTTACTAATTTCAATATCTGAGCAAAGTTTGTCATGACCATCTATTATCTTTTTACACTGTCCCTTTTCCATAAAGGAATGACTCAAAAAGGGTGTCTCCCTGTCATAGTAAGTTGTTTTAGAAATAAAACATCTCTGGAGCTGAATAAAGGACAGTGCTAAAAAATTATGATGAGGTCTAAAAAATATGTTAAAAATCAAGATTATCAGCGTCACCCCGCTCAGCTATATATCTACAAAATAAAAACAAAATAATAAGAGCTATGGGAAGTGTTTGTAAACCCGCCGAGATATTGAACAGGTCTGTTGGCAGCGGGTAAATACAAGCATGATGCCAAGACAACTTCGCCAGGGTACTGAACAGGCCTGCTAGCAGCGAAGCAATGTCGGGTACTTGAAAATCTGTAAAAAATTATAAGAAACATCTTTAACGTCCTTTATTCTGATCTAGAACTTCTTGATAGGATACAGATGTCTGAGTGGCTTAAATGGAAACCCTGTCGAGGCTATGGACGCCTACTGGCAGCAGTGGCCATGCCAACAGTATCGAAGATTTTATCTTTAATATCGTGACTTACTAATCTTAAGACTGTTATTAGTTTTCATCTTTTAAAACATTGCTGGAAAAGATGGTAAATGATGATGTTTGTGCAATTTTCTGGTTGTTGTTTTTAAGTTGAAATTTTATGCGTTGTCCTACTCTAAATTTATTTATTTTGACAGAGATAACTTCTTCTACCAGTGTGTCGCCGTTGTTGGTAGCCAATACAATCTTTTTTATTGACCTATAAGCTGCCTACACCTAAGTCTTCTGAACTTCAAATTGTCGTCGCATCTCGCAAATAGATGATATTTTTATTCCTCAGGACGTTTGCAAATTGATCTCCATTTAGTTTTCATGACTGCAAGCGTGAAAACTCATCTATCGTTATTTGAACTGTCATGATTGATATTCTAAATGGCACTTATCACTGTGTGGATGAATGGATTTTCGAACTATGCATTTTTATTGGGTGCATAGCTTGATTTTTATTTAATTGGTAAGGCATTGAGCATGAAAACTTATGTTTTTTTTTAAGCTTCTATAGTCATTGAATTACATAGGGTTCATGGTTTATTTTTGGTTTTATATATGATGTGATCCTTATTGTTATAACTATTGCCTTGTCGATTTTGTGGAAGCAATTGTCACAATGTTTAAAGCCTTTGATTAAAATGTTTGGTTATGGAATGGCGCGTTGGATAAACATATGGGTTTGATTTCATATTGAATATTCAAGGTTTGAAATAATACATTGTCACATTGGTATGTTATCCACCGTTTGATTTTTGGGTTGGCCGATTAATAAGGTTTGAACTATGTTTTGATTGATTGAATGGAAGCTATACTTTGTCATTACTGCTTTGCATGGCGGTGAATAATCCCACCACCCTCGCACGCACACATTAATGTTTCCCCTTTCATCGTTCATAGTTGTTAACCCAAGAGACTTTGGTCCTGTGTGTTGATTGTTTTCAACCCAAACCCTTACCATGCGCTCGCACCATGGCTCCAGTCGTGAGGGCTGAACCTAATGGTAGCCAGGCTCTGTTGATGTTCAATAGTGCTCACAGCGACCTTGAGGAATTTGGATGGCTCCCGTTCATACAAAAGTTTGATGGTTTTAATCCCTGCGTGGCTCGACAATTCGCATTAACCTTTGATGGCTGTCGAGCCAAGGTCGGGGATATTCAATTGGAAATTGACAAGCCATTTCTTAGTTTAGCTACGGGTCTTCCTACCACTGGAAAATGATGGTCCAAGAATTGCAAAGTGGAAGAGGTCCCATGGACACTGCTCTTCCAGTCACGTAAGGTTAGCTCCTGTGACAAAGATTTGCCCGCGAACATGCTCAAGCAACGTTGGCATGATTTGCTTATGATAATCAAACAATTTATCACCTGCGAGGGTCGGTATGGTTTTGTTTTCTTACACCACCTTCGTTTGCTTATGGTTTTCATGCGTTATGAGCTTAATATGCCTTATTACTTGCATAGAATCCTGTTTAATATGTCTAAGAGATATAAAAGGAACCAAGTTGATAGCAGCCTTTTTCACTACAGGCTGGTTAAAATTATTGTTGTTTATCATTTGGGGTTACACGGAGATTGTTGGACCAATTTCCTTGCTCGAAATAACTTTGAAGAATCAAACCCTCCATAGGTTGACAAACCTGTGGTGAGTGAGGATAAGACTGTGCCCTTGGTCCCCTACAATATCCTATTACCTAAACCCTTACCCGACTCACCTATCGACCAACACCACTCTGTGACCAAGGATGCCGAGACTGTCAAGCCTGTGGCTAAAAGGCCTAAAGCCAAACCTGCTGCGAATTCAAAAGGAAAAAAGAATGCCCGTTTAATATCTTGTATGGCGAGGAATAAACCAAAAACCCCTGTCATCCTTGACCCTATTGTGTTGAGCGAGGACTCTGATTCAGAGGTCGAACGTTTTTTAGCAAGTGAGTATCCCTATTCGGACGGCTTGTGTGACAAACCCTCATACGACTTCGTGTCGAACCAACCACCTTGCTTGAAAAATGACCCTGATTACCCTGGCATTCAGCTACCTCATCCAAACCCCGGTCCTTCATCAAAACCCTCTCCTTCTCTGTCGAAGCCTACAATGCCACCCTGTGATCAATGCGGCTCATGGTTGGAGAGGTATTATCTGGATGTGCCGATGTTACAGTCAAAGATTAAATCTTTGGAGGACCAGGTTACACTGCTTACTCTTCAAAAGACTGAGCTTCAGACCACTGACAAGAAACAGAGGACAACCGGTTCTATTTTGTTTAAGAATGTGGAGTTAGCTACAACGGTCGTGAATTCAAAATTGGCATAATTTGAGCAGCTTCACTGGTATGTCTATCACATGTTTATATAACAAATACAAATGCTTTCAAATAGCTACTCTTACAGCGTGATTTTTCCCTGTCACATTATATGCAATATGTACATGGTTATGTTTTGATTAATATCATTTCCCAGTTTAGCTTTGATTGGATTTTGTCGCCAATTTGATTGGATTTTAGTATGAATTTGATTGGTTTCAATTAGCTTAATTTGGAATGTTCTGTTGCTAATTGAAGTCGTTTCTATCCTTCCTAAACGCAAGTTGTTTTTGGTATTTCAATTTTGAACACAATCCATGTTTCGATTCGAATTGGTTATATTGTATACGATATGGTTGGTAATAATGGTAAACTGTTACGGTTTTATTTACATATGAATTTCAACCAGCTCGGATATCGTTTGGATTATGTTTAATATCACTCTGTTTTATATTCATCCAAATTGTGAATTGATACAAATCGTAACAGTTGTACCCATCTTGTTGACTCGCAATGGCTTGCTCCACCATATGATCTGTCCAGTTCATACTGAATATAATGTTTAAATTTGATTTGAGGAGTGAAAGTGATTATATCCAGGATCACGAGTTGTTTCTATATTTAACTCAGCCACAATTTGTGACGATTGTTGCCTGGTTTATGATTATTGATTCTGTTGATGGTTGGGATCACTATTTGATCCTGTCTGTGGACTGTGTAATGCTCAGCGATAGTAATCTTTGGCGAAATTTGGTTAATGCTATTAAACGTGTTTCATTTGACCATAATCGTAACAGTCTTTCCATATTTGTATTTGATTGAAACGACATGAATCTTATGCTACATTGTTATAGCCATAATAATTGGATTATGATTGGGTTGGATTATATCGTATCTCATACGATATCACCCATTGATTACTTCCATTTAAATTGAAATGGTTTTGTTACTATTTGACCCGATTTTATGGTCAAAGAAAAACAGAGTATCCTACCTCTGTTATCGATTGAATCACTATTTATTTTGTTAAATTTTAATGACAAACTCATCTGAAACATTAGTGATTCATTTTTGAATGTTTATTAAATGAAAATTGGTTTGGATTATTTTAAAGAGATTTGATTTGATATTCATTTGGTCCTGTATGCTATTTTAGACTAGCTACAGAATCAGATGATTCTATAGCTAAGTCTGTAAGATTAGATTTTTATTGTTTTTCTCATGAAATATCTTTCTAACTTGATATGTTTGGTCTATTGCAGATCAATTTAAAATTGCAGTGGATATGAAGAGTAGTTAGGGGA
The DNA here is from genome assembly GCA_032191745.1 of Picea mariana. Classification (NCBI taxonomy): domain Eukaryota; kingdom Viridiplantae; phylum Streptophyta; class Pinopsida; order Pinales; family Pinaceae; genus Picea; species Picea mariana. Next base: position 163,646 of record JASDQU010243029.1, read on the forward strand.
TATTTCAAAGATTTCACTTGCATTTTAGTTGCCTAGTTTAGTTGATTTTGGGATATCTCCCAGATTATGTAAAACTGTTTGATATTATCCACAGGGAGGTTTTACCCTGTGGGGAGACTTATATATACTTATTATTTTTGTAATAATGATATCCTCATTCGTGCGAGAACAAGGATATGGAGTTTTAATACAGTCTGAAGCAGAATTTGGTGTTTTGTCACAGCTTTAGCTTCTCATTATATCAATATTTTGTTTCATGTTGTGTATATCAATTTGTATCTGGCTAATGACTACTTTAGCTATCCTAGTCATGCGCAAATGATATAATTTTAACCGTTGTTATCCATATTTGGTTTCTTCTAAGTATTTAAAAAACATAGAAATTGTTGATTCAGTTTGTGAATGACAGATTTCTCTTCTTCATAAGTTGGATTATAAAATATAAGTTTTTGCATAACAGGTTTCCCTTATTGTAGATATTTATAATCATATAGTTGTTATGATTTTTTATGTCTTATTTGTCCTGTAAACCAACTCAAAGAGCAGCGCAGCCTATCGTTTACGATAAGATTTTGGACCAATCCGGTGCGAGTTTACTTCCTCTGACCAGCTTCAGAGTCATCACACACGGGACACATCAAGAGCGTTTCCAGGTCAGTTAGCCACTTCTTTGCTTACTGTTCTTATTTGCAGTTTAGTTCAAATATAAGTTTAATTAGATTTATACTAGATTGTTTAATTTCAGTAAATATATTAGATCATTTAATTTGAGTAATTTTTATTTCTTTTTCTTAAAATATAAAAATCAAAAAACATATCTGGCTATCTTAGGGCAGAAAACACATGAGTTTTGCAGGTTTTAATCAAATCTGTAGATTGTTTATATTGTATATTTGTGAATAATTTGTAACTCAATTAGTAATTAGATGGTTAATTATTAGAATTAGTGTAACACTAATTAGTAGATTGTATATAATAGTTAGAGTAGTTAGTATTTAGTTTTAGTTTAATTTAGTAGTTTGTTTAGTGTATTAGTTAGTTTAGTTTCTTTTATTTAATTAGTTTATTTTGTTTTCTTTGTTTTAGTTAAATTAGTTAGTTTAGGTTAGTTTTCTCTTTGGCTTTCTTAGGACCTTAGAGCGGCCAACGAAGTCGTTAAACCCGTCAGGGTGGTTCATTCCAAACGGCTTGGGTTATTGGACAACCCCGGACCGGTTCCACTCTCTCAATTGACGGACGGACAATTTTGCCCGTCAACAATATGACAACTATGCAATTTTTTCTCTTGCGAAATATGCTTCCTTCAGGTTGGATCTGATACCATGTTAATGTTTATGCCATTATTATAGTTCTTTTCATTTCAATAGATAACAACAACATAAGAACAAGATCACTGAGAAATACACATTCACAAGAGACACAACATTTATCCTGGGAAACCCTCTAGGGGAAGAAAACCCAGAAAAAATTCCTTAATATAGATAGCCAATACAATGCCAAGAGATATCTATGCTAAAACAGAAAGTCCTCTCCAAGATATGTGCCACTCTCTCTCTCCTTTTCATGTAATAGATCAAAACTTGTCTCTTAAACTGAGAAAGTGAGTTGTGATCAAATGAGGCAGTAGCCTCCTTTATTTATACAAGTTCTGGCACATGTGAAGTGTCTCTTCACTTGCAGGGCCAACTTCTCAATCTAGGTGGGTAAACCCACCTTTATTATATTTCTGGGTCTCTTAATTAACTATTGGGGCTGACTTCTTATTTTGCCTATTACAATTGTCTTTTGACCAATCCACAAAATGGGATTTGTTCCTATTACAATATCCAACATGATCAATCCACAATGTGGGTTGATCCTATGAATAAAATATCAATAATAATAAGAATACTCTTTGCAGTTACATTAATTCAACACCTGGAAACTTCCCCTTTCTTGTGGATACTAGCCTAATAGGACGTCTTGTCTTTTTCTCCAGTCTTGTATTGTAGGTTTTTGTAATGTCTTTGAGCTATTGACTGATGTATT
>JASDQU010243029.1:165723-184186 GCA_032191745.1 Picea mariana
AATTCAACACCTGGAAACTTCCCCTTTCTTGTGGATACTAGCCTAATAGGACGTCTTGTCTTTTTCTCCAGTCTTGTATTGTAGGTTTTTGTAATGTCTTTGAGCTATTGACTGATGTATTAGGGTCTTATGAATATGTTTGACAATATTGATGATGAAACGTGATTAGCATTTCTATGATCCCGGTGACTGATGAGCCCATGGAGGGCGTAGCTTATGATGTGCAGGATCATGCCCGATGGACAAGTACCATTTGGACTGGTACACATGGGGAGATGATCAGTTCAGACCTCCATGGGGCTGAAGAGCCCACCAGATGGATGTTGAGACCCCATCAGCGGGTAGAGATAGGACAGTGGTTGATTAGGGTCTTGCAAAGGAGAAGAAGAGGACGTTCCATCATAGGCACTTTGGTGGAGCTCAGCCTAGGGGGAATGACCCCTTTTCAGTGGAACGTTGGCCTTGGAAGGCTCTGGATGCCCCCATCCTCGCCATGATGTCATCCAACTTCATGGACATTCATGGAGGCAGACTGGGCAGCAATGGAACATGTGGCATGTTGGAGAGGCCCCTAGGGGGATAACATTTTGCTCTTTTATGTCTCATCTTCCCTAAAAGGGGATATCTCCTTAGATAGGGTTTTACAGGTCAGATAGGGTTTTAATTTAACAATTTATGTGAAAACAGTATTGTGGTCTTGTTGGCCATTTTTATGACCTGAAATTAGTTAAGTTCATTGATACAGTATATATTGAGAAATTTTAGCCTCATTCTAATATAACACATCACTCACCCATTTAGTGAGGTCTGATTTTTGCACCCTACTTGGGTAGTTTTGTTGATTTAGTGAGGTGCACTTGTTGAAGGAAGGAATTTCTTGGCATTTTTGACATTTCTCTTGAAGGAAGGTTTACAACTAGGGTTTGCATGCTATTTCATGGTGATATGTAAGTGTTTTTTTTGCAAAACTTCTTGATTGAATGGTTGTAGTCTTATATTCTTGCATATGTTTACAATTTGCTGATAAAAACCCTAGGTGACAAGCACACAAGTCGGTCCTTGTTTCATGTCCCCTAAAAGAGAAATTTTCAACCATTTAAGAAGGAAGGAAGATCCTAGCCATAACTACACTCTTATTGCTTCTTCTCCTTGAGCTAGCCGTACTTTATGAATTCAATAAGGAGGAGACATCCCAGGCCTAGGTTATCTACACCTAGGGTCATCCTACTTCTAGGGTTTGGTGATAGAGCCTTGTTATAGCAACACTCTCCCCCACTACACTCTCTAGTCTTGATTTATATTTCATGCTAGCCATTTTTCCAAGTTAACCTAAGGAAGGAGGAGAGAGCATGAGGCCTTGATTTAGCAACACCAGAGTGAGCCTCTCTCCCCTAGGGTTTTGATTCTGAGGCCCTGCCATAGAAGCACTTCATAACCCTTCCCTCTAGTCCGTAGTCTTCCTACTTCAACCCTTTCATCCTCTTCTAAATTGACTCCATTAACCCTTAGGCACTGATCTTGGATCTCCAACGTTGAAGTTAAAGTGATCAAACAACTCTCAAAACCTTTTATAAATTGAAACCCTAACTAACTACTAACCCTAAGAAGGCTAACGTCACCCTTGGTTACTTCATCTTGATGAAAAAATATTCCTTTTGTAGGAAATTGGATGGTGGTTTAATGCATTTATTGAATGAAGGATTGATTGGATACATTGATTGCTACATCATCTTGATATTTATTGGTGGAGTGTTATTATTTCATTGCTATATTAACAAACATTGACTTTGTCAATATTTATTGTTATAATTGCTTATATATTGATATTAGATAGTCTTATGAAGTACTAACCCATTGAATCATAGCTTCCATATATTGGTTTTTTGTTACTTTGTTCTGGGAAGGTGTTCTTCTTTGGGCCTACACTTCATTATTGGTTGTTTAGCCGAGACTATCTATTTTGGTGGTGACCTGTGAAGGGGGAACTTTACTCTAACTTTTAAAGTTTTTCCTCTTCAAAACTCTAGGTTATCGGGGAAGTATCCCCTAGGCCTAACCTCCCTAAATATAAAGGACCTCCCCATCATGGTGACATTGGGTGGGATAGGTTCCTGTTATGCCAGTTTGGCCTTCTACCTCATAGCCATTTGACCTAGCTACAAACTATGCAATAAAAAGACACTTTTAAGAACAGTTTCCCTTCTTATGACAGTGAAAACATTTGACCTTACATAGTTCCTTCCCTCTAACAGGGTGTGAATATGAATATCCACCTCTGTTGTTCTCGACCTTCCCATTTCCCTTATTTTCTTGAGTCACATGTGCAAGTTTCTCCTCATCACCATTCTCCTGCTTGCCTATCAGATCCTCTCAATAAGTCTCCTCCTATATGCAATCATCCCACATTGGGTTGAAGTCTATAAGCTTCTTTCGAGCACATATGTCTTCGATGAATGAATTTCACGGCTTGGTGAAACCTTTAAAGGGCACCCTCACTAACTCCACATTTGTCATTGTCTCTCCGACTGCCCCTACTAGTTGATCATGAACCTAAGTGATCCTGGTGACATAATTGGTCACTGAATCAGTCTTGGACATCTTGGTATTCCTGATTCAATCCATAAATACCATCTTTCAGTTCTTGTTCTTACTCTAAAACATTTTTTTGAGAGTCGAGAACATCATATTGGATGACTTTTTCTCATAATATACATGAGGTTGTAATACCCCATTTTAAAACCCAGATTATATGTAATCAATAATCATTAATGGTTTCTATGCAATGACATACACGCATTGTAATTGTATCATTTTTTAATTGGAAAATGCCAACTAACTGACTAATGGGTGAAGCCTTGAGTACTACCCATGATACTACTAGAGGAAAGGGTGAGGAAACCTATAGAGACGATTCATTATTATGAGGTGACCCCAAGCCTCTTTGATGAGTTATTTAGTTTGTGAATAATAAGTTATTTCGCTTTTTCCTTATTTTAGTGAAAAACAATTAATGAGGGTGTTGGAATACCAAGAAGGGGGTGAGGTGAATCAATATGAACACTTAACCACTTTTAACCACAATATATAAACTTCAACTTAATAAAAAATATATCATCAGTATATCATGAGTATATCATAAATATATCATCAATATATCATCAATATTGTTAGGGACATGACCGCCCTAACCCCTCATGTAGGTAGAATAATATAATTCCATGTAATAAAGGCCAATATTAATAAGGCCTAGCAATAAAGAAGAATAAGTCAAATGTAAGAAGACCTAATAGAAGCTTCCACTTCTAGAAGGATATTCCTCTAGATTTTTCTTTTGGATAGATAGATTTAATATAAATAGGACTAGAGGGTATGAGAAATATATTTTCTTGGATATTATTGTAATAGATCTCTGCTCTGCTATAGGTTTACCCCTCGAAGAGGAAAGTGAACATTGCTATCTGGAGATATTCTTGTATTATTTTGGTATTGTTTTGGTTGTATCTTTGTTTCTCTTCCATTTATAGCTAAAATATGTATGTTCTGCATACTATTTTATATCTGGAATACTACAAGTGGTATCCAAGCACCTTCCTCAACAAAAAATTATGGGTTATTTTTGGTAGAGAGATATTTCAACGTCTTAAAGCTACAAAGATTTGTCATTACATGCATAAATCCATGGTCAGGGAGTCATACACTCAGGAAATACAAGTTTTACTTAAGCACACATCTGTTGCCCACCCTTGTAACCCTTCTTGGTACCCCTTCGAGTGGTAGCACATCAGACAACACCTGTACACGTATCATCCTAGATCTCCTGAAACCCTCCATAGATACACCGATTGGCCGCCTGACTTCTACAGTGCCACCGAGAACAACACTTGGGAAGATACTCTCTAGTACTTGGGTAGTCAGGTAGTATAGATAAGGGCACGTTCTAGCCTCCTTAGTTGGTTCCTTGAGACATTTGGTTGAGTACTACTGTTGGACCCCACATGTATATCATAGAGCTATAGCATAGGGAAAACCCTTGTCTGTAGAAACCCTGAATATCCTACCCCTGGGGATGAAAAGAAACACACATAACAAAATAAGATCTATTGTCATGCAATTGTGTCTTATGCATTCTTGTTGTGAAATTAATACACATTTCTTCCTATTAAGAATTTGGGAATTTTGTGACTATATTATTATTCAGGCCATAGAAAACTTATTTGGGACCTATCCCACTGGTTTCCTCTATTCACCTTGATTCCATTGATACCTATCAACTTTAACACAATTTATTTTGTGGACCCGACCCTTCTCTAACACCCTTATTTGGCCCTTATCCCATTAGATCCCCCTTTTATCCCTGATTGAAGTGATACCTATCATTTGACACCCTTCTTCTTAGTGATCCCACCCACCCCTCCTGACCCCTTTTGTTTCCCCTATACCATTTTCCTACCCATTTTTCCAAATGGCTACCATAAGAGCCCAAGAACTCAATACCTCGATTGTTGACACCCACCTAAACAAGGAAGACATCAAGACTATGAATTCCAACATTAGCTCAATCAATTCATGCATTGAGATCCTCAAGGCACAATGTTCCCACATCAAACAACTCAAAGACCTCAAAGACCTCAAATCCACCTTTGAACACTTCATGGGAGTTTCCTAGAACCCTTCCTCTTATGAAAATCCATCTTATCAGGATGACCATGAATATTCCCATTACCAAGGTCCTCATACTAGCCACTTTTCTTGAGACCTATGCCCTCCTAGAATTGAGGTGAACAAGTTTGATGGATTAGACCCCATAGGATGGGTCACCCAAATGGAACATTCTTTCTTTCTCTTTGCATTGCATTAATGATGATTTAAAAAATCTTCATTATGGTGTCCTATATCTAGATCCAAAATGATGGCAATGGTGGAAATGGTGAAAAAAGGCACACCAAGGTTATGGTGCTTGGACAAATTTTGTGGCCAAAATTTATGAATGCTTTGACTCTAACACCCACCATTTAGGACATTTGACCAAGTTAAATAAGTCTAGGATAGTGGAGGACTTTATTGATGTATTTTAGATGCTTTCTTTAGGCCATGTCAGATGATTTATTTAGGGAATTCTTTATCAATGGCCTCAAAGATGAACTTCATTTCCATGTTTTGATAGTACACCCCCAGAATTGGTTCAAAGATACTCAATAAGACAAGGAATCAAAATGAATTGTATCCTCCCAGACCCGCAAACCCTCGTTTCCTCCTCATCCTAAACCCACCAATTATTCACTTCCTACAACTCCCCTTAAGATCTATAAATTAACCAAGGTTGAAATGGTTGAACATCAACCCGAGGGTCTTTTTTATAATTGTGATGACAAATATTTTCCCGGGCACAAGTGTAAGGAGAAAATTATTTTTATGGTTGTGACTGAGGGTATTTATGAATAATATGTTGTTGTTCCACATGTGGAGTAACTACCAATGCCATATGATATGACCCCACCCTCTGATCCACTAGACGTTGACCCAGTGATTTCACTTGATTCCCTCACTAATTTTTCTTCTCCCGAACACTCAAATTAATTGGTTACATCAAAAATAAGAAAGTCATAATCCTTGTGGACAATGGTAGAAACCATAATTTCACTCATCGTCACATTTCCCAAAAAGTCAATTATTACATCTATGCCATCAATAATTTTTAAATCATGATTTCCAGTGGTGGTTCCATGAAATGAGGGGGACGATGTGAAATTGTGCAACCTCAAGTTGATCGGTATCACTTGAAATCCCATATGTTTTCTATATACATGGGTGGTTGTGACATTGTTCTTGGTGTCGAATGGTTACGCACTCTAGGCCACATTCTCATAAATTTTAAGGACTTAACCAGGAAATTCCAACATGAGGGACACCAATATAAGGTATGAGGCATCACAACAAGATCCCCTGAGATCATTAGTTCCCATTGCATGGAAAATCTCCTCAAAAAAGGGCATTTTGGAATTATATCCCAACTCCACTCCATTCATGTTGTTGAGAGACCTTATGTGCATCCCAACCTCCAATCTAACCTCTCCCACCACCAAGTTGTTTTTACCACTCCTAAAGAACTTCCCACTTCCCATGGATTCCATGACCATTCCATCGCTCCCAATGTTCGTCCTTATTTTCATCCCTTTTCCCAGAATAATTAAATTGAGAAAAATGTTCATGAATTGCTAGACGCAGAAGTGATCCTTCTTAGTACTAGTCCATATTCTTTCTCTGTGGTCATGCTACTCAAGAAAGAAGGTACTTGGAACATGTTTCCTAATTTTTTTTCCCTCAAAAAACTCACCATCAAAGAAAAATTCCACATTCTTGTTATTGATGACCTCTTGGATGAATTAAGTGGTGCTCAATACTTCACCAAACTAGATCTACATTCTAGATACCACCAGATCCATATGAAATAAGAATAAACTCCCAAGACTCCATTTCGCACTCATGAGGGTCATAATGAATTCTTGGTAATGCCCTTTGGATTGTGTAATTCTCCTTCCACTTTCCAAAGTCTTATGAATCATGTATTCCATCCTTTTCTCCATCATTTTGTCTTAGTTTTCTTTGATGATATTGTCATCTATTGTAAAACTTGTCTATCCCATCTCTCCCATGTGAATCAAGTTCTCCATCTACTCTCTAAGAACCAACTTTTCCTCAAACAATCTAAATGTTCCTTTGGTGCCTCATAAGTGGAATACCTAGGTCATATTGTCAGCAAGGATAGTGTCTGAGTGGATCCTAAGAAAATTGAATCTATGAAAGATTGGCCTTGCCCTAAAACTCTTAAGATATTTCATGGGTTTTTGGGTTTAACACGCTATTATAAGATGTTTGTTCTAAATTATGAAAAAATTGCAGCTCCTCTCACTTTTGTCCTTAAAAAGAATGATTTTACTTGGAATTCAGTTGGAGATCATTCCTTCTAAGCCTGGAAAGATGATTTGTGGATGAACCTTTTCCTATCACTTTTATACTTCACAAAGACATTCGTATTGGAATGTTATTCCTTCAGGAAAGGAATTGGTGTCGTACTCATGAAATATGGAAGGACTTTGGCCTTCACTAGCAAATAGATGTCAGAATGACATTTGGGCCAATCCATTTATGAAAAGGAAATGTTATCTATTATGCATGCTATGAATCTATGGTGTCCTTATTTATTGGGTCAACGATTCCAAATAAAAAATGACCATCAGAATCTCAAGTATTTCCTGGAACAATGAATTTCATCCCTGGCACAACAAAAATGGGTGACGAAGCTATTTGGATATGATTACGAGATCATTTATAATAAGGGAAATGAAAATGGAATGGCCAATGTTATTTCCAAGAAATATGAAGAAGACATGTCCATTTTCTCCCTCTCCTTCATTGTACCATATTGGCTCCAATCTGCTCGCTAGGAATTGTTGCAAGACCACAGAATTTCTATCCTACTCCACCAATTGCAACACAATTCTTTAGTTTCGCCAGGGTACTCTTGGCACAATTAAGAGCTTCACTACAAAGGTCGTTTGTATTTATTGAAGAAATCACAACTTAAATCCACAGTGATTTTTGAACTTCATGCCTCACCCACAATCGGGCATTTAGGGTTTAACAAAACCTATGAATGGGTCAATAGTTCTTTTTTTTGGGATGATATTAAATAGGAAGTCTACACCTTTGTGGTTGAATGTGAGGTCTGTCAATGCAACACGTGAGAAACTATCAAAGCTCCGGGAACACTCCAACATCTTTTGATTCCCCATGTTATTTGGTGATATATTTCTATGGATTTCATTGTGGGATTACCTAAATCTGGTAATAAGTCAATCATCATGGTGGTCATAGATCATCTCTCCAAATATGCTCTTTTTTGTGATCTTCAACACCCATTCATGGCAGCCAAAGTGGCTCAAATCTTCATGGATAATATCTTCAAGATTCATGGCATGCCTAATTTTATTGTATCTGATAGAGACCGCACTTTCACCATCAATTTTTGGCAAGAATTGTTCAAGCTACAGGGAACCCATTTGGATCTCAACACTGCCTATCACCCCAGATGGATGGCTAGACTAAATTTGTCAATAAGTGTTTGGAGACATATTTGAGATGTTTTTCATCTGAGAGGAAACATTGGTGGGCTCAATGGTTAACCCTAGTTGAATGGTGGTACAACACATCTTACAATACTGCTACTCACATGACTCCTTTTGAATAAATCTATGGCCAAAATGCCCCATCAGTTCTCTCATATCTACTAGGGGTCTTGAGGGTTCATGAGGTTGAAAACAATATTATAGTCCGAGAGGATATTCTTCGTGCCCTAAAAAAGAAATGTGGTCATGGCCCATAATTGCATGAAGAAACAAGCATATCAAGGTCATTCTGAATGACATTTTGTTGAAGGCGACGAGGTTTTTATTCAACTACAACCTTATAAGTAGACTTCACACAAAGATGCACATTGTCAGAAACTTGCACCCAAATTTTATGGTCCTTATACAATGTTCAAGAAAATGAGATCAGTGGCCTATCAGTTAGCTCTACCCATTCATTCGAAGATCCATCCTATTTTTCATGTTTCCTGCTTAAAGAAGGTGATTGGAACTAAGTGCCAAACTCAAACTAGTCTCCCTGAGTTGAATAAATAAGGTTCCATATGTTTGTAGTCAAAAGAAGTGTTGGCCCAGCAAGAGCATCGTCTCCATCAATGCACCATCAAGGAAGTGTTATTCCAATGGAAAGATACAACTCCAGAAGATGTCACATGGGAGCTGACCACCATTCTACAACAACTACCTCATCTTAATCGTTGAGGACAAGGTTGTTCTTCAAGGGTGAGGGAATGTTAGGGACCTAACCTCCCTAACCCCTCACATAGCTAGAATAATATAATTCCATGTAATAGAGGCAATATTAATAAGTCCTAACAATACAGAAGAATAATTCAAATGTAAGAAGACCTAATAGGAGCTTCCACTTCTAGAATGACCTTCCCCTAGATTGTTCTTTTGGATAGATATATTTAATATAACTAGGAGTAAAGGGTATGAGAAATCTTGTCTTGGATATTATTGTAATAGAGATCAGATATGTTGGAGGTTCCCCCTCGAAGAGGCAAGTGAACATTGCTATTAGTAATCAAAGTGATCTTTCTGGTGATATTCTAGTATTATTTTTGTATTATTCTGGTATTGTTCTGGTTATATCATTGTTTCTCTTCCATTTCTAGCTAAAATATTTTTGTTATTCATACTATTTTATATCTCGAATACTACAAATATATCATCAATATATCATGTGAATATAAGTACAAGTATCATCACATCAAGTACATAGTACACCATAATTTACGTGGAAACCCAAATAAGAGAAAACAAAAAACTTATTTCTTATATATCAAAGAATACATCCATTGGAATATTCAAATTCCCAACTATCTAGTTGCAACTAGAAGGAGGATACAACCCCCTATTTATAGGCTCCAACCTGAAGTAAACTACAAATCCATGAATTCTATGGCTCCAACCAGAATGAGGCTATAACCCCTTGATTCTTAGGATCCAACCTGAAGGAAGATCCAACTCCTTGATTCTTCGGATCTACTCGGAAGTAGGATACAACCCCATTTCCTTGCTTTGTCCTTCCACCTTGAAATATAAATGTATACCAATTGTCACTACCACAATCACTACCACTATCACTTCCATTGTCACTGTCACTTCCACTATCACATAAACATGTCCAACCTTTCATTGTCATCAATACTCAACCAGATCCTTTCACATGGACCATATACCAAGGAAAACTCTCAAATATATGTCCAACATAACCAACACATGCCTCTACCAAGAATTTATCAAGATCACTGACATACTATCACAATATATGTGTCTCAACCATGTACCAAACCATCAACCTGTACCATACCAAGAATCAACTGTGTACCAAAACCTGTACCACAACAAGTGTATCAACCATGCACCAACAAATATATAAAATCGTAGATCAACCATGAACCAACACCTATACCAAACTGTGCATCAACCATGCACCAGCACCTGTGCCAAACCTTGCATCAACCATGCACCATAACCTGTACCATCTACCTCAACCATCAAGCATGTACATCAACACCATACCAAGAATCAATCATGTAGCATACCATGTATCAACCATGTACATCAACAATGTAGATCAACACATGTACCATACCATGTACTAACAATGTATCTCAACCATATACCATATCACTCAATCATGTCGTACACCATGTACCATAGGATATATCAAGAAATTATCATCAAATGTGTACCTTAACAAAGTTCCAAACAACCAACATCATATACCAAGTATATTCCTGAACCATGCACCTAATATGTGCCTCAAGCATGTGCCAATGCCTCAACAGTATACCAAAGACTTTCCTCAAACATGCACCATAACATCATAAACATGCAACCCTCGAAAATTGAATATAAAAATAACTATAAATATGTAATATAGTTGTTGTATATGATCCAAGACCTGCAAACCTTCCTCAACTTCAACAACAAGAGAATAACATCTTCATCAAATTTTACCTTAGTCTCACAAGACTAGTTTTTGGATTAGTCACAAACCCTAACTTTCAACAAGCATAACTTCATACCTGTAATGAAAAAATGTATGAATCTTGTACCCAATATATTTAATATCTTCTATGTAAGTCCTCCAAGTTTCACTGCTTGGAACATGCGAGAAAAGGAGTTATAGAAAAAATGGAAAACCTTGCTAAATTTTGGCTTATTCTTATTCTAGACAATGAACTTGTAGACCATGCCATGTGTGGAATATTTCATATCTATATATGAAAATCATAAAAAACATATTATGGACTATACTATATCCAATTCATTTTTTCTCAAAGAATTTGGATACTCTATGAATAATTTATGACGTTTTTACCTTGAACACCTTTTTGAGACTAGTTTCCAGACTAGACAAAAACCCTATTTTACACAGTGTATCACAACAAATACTATGAACCATATGCTGAAATTTGTACCACATGTAATTAGACATGTATTCTCAACCTCCTCCAAGTTTCTCTATTGTAATCATTATAGAAAACAAATTATAGAAAAAATGGTAAGATGACCAGTAAATAACATACCTTAGAACACATCCTCAGAAGACTTCATCCTCCTTTAGAATTTCTCCCTTCTTCACTTCATCCTCCCTCTGAAATTCACCTTATATCTCCTTGGCTACCTCATAAAACAATCACTTTATCACTTATATATATATATATATATATATATTCAAAAACATTATGTGTGTAAAATGAGAGGCCCTTGATGTGTACTTATATTTTTTCAAGTGACTTCTTTACTTAACTTTATGGCCAACTTGTAACTTCTTCTTTACAACAATTTTACTCTTTTTCCTCATTTTGGGGTCAACTAATAACTTTTTTTTCAACCGTTTATGGGTTTCGTAACCATACTTTGGTTCTTCTTAACCATACTTCTAGGATTCCATCTTCAAGAGGGAATATCTCCTCAACCGTGAGGAACTGCATGTCATACCACCTATCACCAAAATGGAATGATGAGGACTATCCATCCATGAATGAGTTACCTTCATTTACTCTGTACTTAATGACCTAAATCCATGATTGACTACAGGATCCTTAACCATACTTACGGGTTTCTTGTAGAATTATTCAAAGCATCTTCCCGTGAGTGTCATCCTTAGAGATATGCCATAATGGGACCACTTTGGATACTTCTCAAAATAAACCCATCACATATGATGACATCAACCAGTCGTCAGTGAAAACTAACTCTCCATCAATATCAACCACATCTCTAGGGATTCTAGACTTCTCCAAGGGTTGACATCAATCTCCAATGGTTGACATCAATGATAAACAACAGTACAAAACAGTTGTCCAACAATATCCTTCTTAGGCATTGATGACAACACCAACATTGATGGAAACAATGATGGGAACATTGATTCTCCAACACTCATTCTCCCCCTGTGACCATTTCTCCTCATAAATGTTTCCCACTCTCCCCCTTTGTGATCCGGATTATTTTCGGCACGAAATGAGAGCGGAGATATAATAAACAAAATGCACAGAGATATTGCATATATTCAATAATATAATAGAAATGTATCAGAGATGCAACCATAAACACAGATATATAGTAATACATGATTTCTATTAATTAGAGAAATGTACAGAGACTGTAAAAATACAGAGTGAAAGACTCGCTAGAATGGTGGCAGCTTATCTCTGAGAAGAGATGTGACGGCTACTCGCATTCACAAGAAGATGGTTAAAATGAGTCTCTGAAGGCCCTTTTTATAGTAAACAGGAATGGAAAAATTCCTAGACATCCAAAAACCTAACCCTAGGAGATGAAGCACCAAAAGTCATGTGGGCCCCATTTGGGTAAGTTGGTGCATCAACTTCCCAGGGTCGTAACTTTTGCATACGATCTTCGTTTTAGGTGTGTGATAGCTCGTTGGAAAGGTATCATCAAGGAGATTCATTTTGGTGGATCAATTATTATTTTAGATATCATTGAGAACCTTGATCTCAAAAAACCTTTATTTAGGCCCCCAAAATGGCCCCAGAAGTTAAAACCTGCTAAAAATAGTAAATTTCCAAAATTGCCAAAAACTGTTTTGAGCCAGTCGGAAAAGGTGGGTGGTCACTGATATCCACCTAGATCAATCCTCCCTCATTAGGAAGCAATGGTATCCATTGCGTTGAGTTCCCAGGGGAGAAGGAAAAGCGTTTGTTGAATCTGCATCTTGGTGAGCTGCTTGTCTTGTTGGAGACGTCACACTGCTAAGTTTGTGGAATTCTATCATGAACCTGTTGAGGTTGAGGGTTCAAAAAGTCGAGATACATGAGAGGATGGTGTGCAGAAGGAATATTTGCACTTTGTTTCAACCTTGTTGACCTGCTTCTATTGGATAGAAGGTGCTTGGGGTAAGGTTGTAGTGGTTGCAATGTCCTTTTGTTCTCCTTTTGAATAAATTTTGAAGAAGTTGAATTTTGCAGTATGAGATACTACCTTGCGACACTTTTTAGGTGGAACAGTAGTCAGAACTACTTCTGGTATTCTGTAGAGATGACCCCCCAAAGTAACAATGACACTATGGGGTCAAGACTCATAAACAACATGGCGTCTCCACATATATGGTTGGCCCAAGAGCACATCACAAACATCCAGTGGGGAAACATCACATAATACCTCATCCTTGAAGGGTTGGATGCCGTATGATAATTGAAAGTGTTGGTTGACATAGAGATCTCGTCGTTGGCGAAGCCACCCAATTTTGCATGGCTGCGGGTGTAGTGTTGTCGATAATCCCAATTGTTTGACGACCTCTACTGAGATGAGGTTCTTGTAGCTTCCTCTGTCAACAATAAAATGCAGCGGAGTCCCCTTCACCCACATCTGTGAATGAAAAAGGTGCTCCCCCTCTTCGGGATCTGTTGGTTCTTCTGGTTGAATTGTTGCAGTTGCGACAATAGCAGTGGGGTCTACGTCAATGATCTGTCTTTTACCATTATTTTCAGAATCATATTCTGAATCAAGGTTGGGCTCCTTGTCTTTGATATCGGCCACCAATGACTGTTTTGAGCGACATTCATCAGTGTTGTGCCAAGGGATTTTGTGGAATTCACACCATTTTTCGGTGTCCTTCTTTGTCTTCCCGTGACCCTTCTTTTCCTGTGTCTTGGCCTCGTTTTTGGGAGACTGTTTGTTTGGGCCGTCTTTGTCATACTTTGGTTGTTGTGGATTTGCAGACCCAAATTCCTATTTGTTCTGGTGCTTAAATTTTTACTCAATTTTAACAGCATATCGATAAGCAGCACCGAGTGATGAGATGTCCAAAAAATCCATTTCAGTTTGGATGTATCTGTGTAGAGCCCCATGGTATCTCAGAACCAAATGTCGCTCGAAGTCTTTGATACCCAGCTTGGTGCACAAGGTATGGAAGGCATTGGTGAACTTCAAAACTTTTTGGCCCCTCTCTTACTGCAGTGTGGTCCATCTCATTTACTGGTCCTCATAGTTGCCAATGGGGTAATACTGTTCTTTTACCGCATCCACGAAAAAATCCCAAGTGGGATCAGCCCCATATATTCCAAAATCCTCTGTGGAACTTTGTTCCCAGTAATTTTCCCACCAATGTTTGACATGGGGGAGAGACTTAAGGAGTGCGAAGGTGATCTTTTCCTTGTCGGAAAAATTATGAACAGAGAAATAACCTTCTAGCAGATTTAACCATTTTTCTAGGGCATCTGCATCTATTTGACCTTCAAATACGAGAATATCAAAATTAACCTGTACCTTGAAAGGCGAGGTGTCTCCAAAGTAGTTGCTTGATGAAGATGTGCCCGATACTATCGGTAGGCATTGAAGGATGTGGGAAAAATTCTCCATCATTTCATCCCTCTATCGCGTGAGAGCTTGCTCAAGCAACAGACTGATAGGATCGTATGCTCCATCATTTTTCTTGTCTTCTTCCATTGAGGGTTTCTTGGATGTGTGAGAGTGATTTTCCTCAAGAGATACAAGCTCGAGACCCAACTTGTTATACTCGAACCTCGTCGGGGACATGCACTGAAAAAATGATCAAGAGCAGCCTACTCTGATACCACTGATTCGGATTATTTTCGGCATGAAATGAGAGTGGAGATATAATAAATAAATGCACTGAGATATTGCATATATTCAATAATATAACAAAAATGTATCAGAGATGCAACCATAAACACATATATACAATAATACACGATTTCTATTAATCAGAGAAATGTACAGAGACTGTAAAAATACAGAGTGAAAGACTCGCTAGAATGGTGGCAGCTTATCTCTGAGAAGAGATGTGACGGCTACTCACATTCACAAGAAGATGGTTACAATGAGGCTCTGAAGGCCCTTTTTACAGTAAATTGGAATGCCAAAAGTCCTAGACATCCAAAAACCTAACCCTAGGAGATGAAGTGCCAAAAGTCATGTGGGCCTCATTTGGGTAAGTTGGTGCATCAACTTCCCGGGGTCGTAACTTTTGCATACGATCTTCATTTTAGGCGTGTGATAGCTCGTTGGAAAGGTATCATAGAGGAGATTCATTTTGGGGGATAAATTATTTCTTCGTATATCATTGAGAACCTTGATCCTGAAAAACCTTCATTTAGGCCCTCAAAATGGCCCTGGAAGTTAAAACCTGCTAAAAATAGTAAATTGCCAAAATTGCCAGAAAAATGTTTTGAGCCAGTCGGAAAAGGTGGGTGGTCACTGATATCCACTTGGATCACTTTGAAATCAATGGAAAAGGGTCTCTCTCCTTGGGGTTACTCCCCCTATCTTCATGCATCTGTTCTTTCTCTCTATTTTCATGCCTTTTTTATTTCTCTTCTATTTTTTCATCATGGGAAAAAGAATAACTCCCTTGTCGATATATATCCCCCTATCTGTATGCTACTGATATTCCTTTCTGGATCTCTTTATCTAATGATTTCTCTTCCCTTGGCTTCTATACAAGATGTCATGTAGATCAATGTAGGGATACATGTAAGTGTTTCATTTCCTCTCTTCCAATGATTTCTAATTTTCCATTGGTGCTTCCTCTTGTAATTCGTTGACATATATACAAAACATTCATTACTTGATTTCTACAGATGTTCACTTGATCATACTTGTTCAATGTTTTCTTTATGGAAATATAAATTCCACTGACAATTCTAATTGTCTATCAACTATTATGCATATTCTCTGACCCATGTATTTTGTACCTACTAAGAATCTCACGAATCCATCTCCATCCATATGTCACAAACTATCCATAACTCTTCTAATCCACTGTCCACAATGTTGACCCACCTCTCACTATATTATCATGAAGGATTCTATGCTGAAATTGATAATCACATATTATTGTTCTTCAAATTGAATAAAATGTGTTCATTGGTATTCTCTCTCTAAAAACCATAATCTGTATGTCTCAAACAACCTGTACTAAATATATCCCTTCCTGAATGCATGCATGGAATACTTCTTCTCAATTGATCAATCTGTCATTCTGTACTTCTGCCATATGACCACTCTGAATATGTCTCTGCAAATGATTCTCATTTCTTGAAGGATGGTTCTTTGATTTGTATAGTTGTTGCATAGAATTCCCCTGTTCAACATTCATAATGTTGGGAGTCTCCAAGACGGATGGATCAGAATAATGGAGTAATTCTCCCTAATGCAGAGTAATATTCCTCTCTGTCTGTAGACTCAACATCTTCCTTGACTCTAACTTATTCCTTTTTGTCTGTGGATTATTTATGATATTGCACTACAATTCTTGATAGTACAACTTCTTGGGCCTATTCCTTCTCTTCTTCTCTTCTTTCTCATACCACTATGAATCTTGCAATCTCTAGGACATGTTATCTATTCACCTTCTCTTCTTTTCTTTCTTTCCTTCTCCAAACCTTCATGTATCTGACATCATTGTTTTCTTTCATGGAGGGTTCTATCATTATTCTCCAATTATGAGCTATGTGACCATAATTGTGACATTTGTCACATTCAATGTTATGTGGGGCCACATAAGTATAATTTCTTCCATATGTTATTTAATCTACAGCCTAATGTCCAAAGTTAGTACAATTAAAACAATAACCATAAAATAAATTTTGATACCTGGGAGTGAATGATATTATTTGTGATGTACTCCTTCTAAATTAATGCTTCGGTTGATCATGATATTCTCTTATGTTGATTCCATCAACAAGATTGAAGCTTCTTTGTTGTCTGAATGTAGAGGGTCTTCTTTGATATCTGTCTCTTATGTAATCTTCTTCTTGAGTCTTATGCACTTCTCGAGTGTTATTCTTTAGGGGATTTCATTATTTCTTATTCATAGAATATTTGATGACTTCTGCATAACTCTTAGGATTCTATTAATTTTTCCCTCTAGGTAACCTTTGACTTTTCTCTTCAACTTTATTTACTGATGATGTGGATGTTTCTCTCTCTTCAATGTTCTTGTTGAGCTTGATGATTTTAATTCTCAATGTGACAACTTCTTCTTCAATATTCTCAACCTCTTCCTATTTCTTCATCATCTGAATCTTCATGGATTCTTCCATTCTCTTTGCTTATTCAAATTTGATCTTCAATTTGATTATTTCTTATTCAAGTCTCTTCTTTCTTGACAAAATTTTTCTTCAAGATGGTTTAAATCCTTAGTTCTTTTATTGAGATGATATTTCAAAATATTCTCTCGCTTCTTTGATTCCTTTATTTGTGTTGTCATTTTGGCTTCCAAACATTTATTTTCATCCAACTGACTCGTGAGAGTTTCTTTAATCACTTTAGCTTCTTGAAGATTGTGATAAACATTGTGACAAACATTTCCCATCTTCACAATGTGATGAACATTTCCCTATACTTGAATTGTCACAATCACATACTAACATCACAATGTGTTGAACATCTCCCAACATTGCATTGTGAAAAACATTTTCCAACATCTCAATTTTTGACCATCTTTTGATGTCGCATTGTGAAAAGCATTTCCCAACGTTGCAATGTCATGAACCTTTCGCAATATGAATAAAGCTAACAATTCCTTACACGAACCTCACAATGTGATTATTATGATTCTACGCCACTATGTGATGAAAAATGCTCTTTGTCACCTTTTGAAAAAAACTTCCCAACATCACAATGTGACAAACATTCCCCTGTACTCACATTATCACAATCACTTATTGATGTCACAATGTGTTGAACATCTTCTGACATCACATTGAGATGAACATTTCACAACATTACAATGTGTCGAACATCTCTCGATGTAGCATTGTGACAAACATTTCCCAATATCGCAATGTGACAAGCATTTCCCAACGTCCCATTTTTCCAAACATCTCTCAATCCTGCACTGTGATGAACCATGGTTTTACATAATCACCATGTTGAACTCAACATAGTCAACTAATGTCAAAATATTGTCATAGACAACCATGGAAAACCATCATACATTATCAACATTATGTGTGTGTGTGTGTGTGTGTGTGTGTGTGTGTGTTTGTTTGTGTGTAGACACACACACACACACACACACACACACACATATCTGTATACACACACACACACACACACACACACACACACACCTGTGTGTGTGTGTGTGTATGTATATATACATTTTTCAAGCCTCGGCCAACTATCCTATTAGAGACACTTTGAAGGTGGTCTCCAAATTTTAATTAGTAATATCTGAGGATGTGTGTTAAGGTCCTAACCCGCACATAGGTAGATCAATGTATTCAATGTAATAAAGGTCAATATTAATAAGACCTTTCAATAAAATAGAATAAGGCGGATGTAATAAGACCTAATAGAAGGTTCCGCTT
>JASDQU010243029.1:217487-230125 GCA_032191745.1 Picea mariana
GGGAAGGAGGGAGTCATTGGGGGGTGGAAAATACCTTTTGATGTTTAGAAAGGAGGACTTGGAGGTCTTGGGGCACTAGTGGTGTCTCTATGGCTTGTATGGCGTGGAGTTGGGCAATGACACCAAAATGACCTTTTTTGAGCAGTTTTTCCATGCGATGAGAATTGATGACGTCAGGTGAACCAGCAGTGATGCCTTGGAATTTATATTGGTGGCCTCTTTGGTCAAATTGCATGGTTAAGTTCTGAAAATCGATGAGAATGGAATCTAAAGTCCTTAGCCAGTATGCACCCAACACAATTTCGCAACCACCCATGTCAATAGAAAACATATGGGATTTTAGGTGGTAGTCACCGATTTGGAGACACACATTTTCACAGCTCCCACCACATTTCATAGAACCACCATTGGCAATCATGATTTGGAAATTGTTGACAACATGGATGTAGCAATGGGTTTCTTGGGAAATGAGGCGATGAATAAAATTATGGGTGATGCCACTATCAACCAGAATGATGACCTTTCGGTGCTTGATGTAACCGATTAACTTGAGGGTTTGGGGGGTAGAGAAGCCGGTGAGAGCATTGAGGGAAATGATCGGTTCCACTTCGGGAGGGTAAGAGGGAGGGTTTATGTCATTGATTTCTGGTTACTTGGGCACAAGGGGAGTGTCAACATCCTCTTCCAGAATATCCTCATAGATTGCCATAAAAATCTTTTGTTCCTTACATTTGTGGCCTGGGAAATATTTTTCATCACAATTATAACAAAGGCCTTTGAGTTGGCATTCAGCCATTTAAGCCCTGGTCAATTTTTGGATCTTTAATGGGGCGGAGGGAGTAGTGGGGTTTACTGGTTTAGGGCGAGGGATAAAGGAAGGCTTACGGTTTTGAGAGGAAATAATTTGTTGTGCTTCTTTAGCTTTTTTAGTATCCTCCACCCAAGTCGTAGGTCGAGCCATGAGGACATGGGCTCGAATCTCCTCCTTGAGGCCACTGATAAAAAACTCTCGAAAGAAAGCATCAGTCATGCCTTCTGTTCAAAAAGCCAGTCTCTCAAATGTAGCTATGAAGTCTTCTATTGTGCCTGATTGCTTCAATTTTGTCAAATGGCCCAAATGGTTGGTGTCAGTGTCAAAGCGTTCATAAATCTTAGTCACAAATTGGGTCCAAGCAATATACCCTTGACGGGAAGTTTTTCTCCATTGCCACCATTGCCAGCGTTCTTGGTCTAGATGGAGAACACCATACCGGAGTTTGGCCAAGTCATTTGTAATGTTGTAGAGAGATAAATAATGTTCCATTTGGGTGACCCAACCAGTGGGGTCTGAGCCATCAAATTTAGTTACATCCACCCGCGAAAGGCATATGTCTCATTGAAAGTGATGGGGTTGAAAGGAATGGTAAGAAGTTTCACCTTCAGTCTTTTTATGTGCATCAGGAAAAGAGTCATCGGTAGGGATCTTGAGTTTGGCGCAAAGTGATGCAAAGACAGATTCAAGCTGGGTGGTCAGTTCGTGTTTGACTTCCGCCATTGCGGATTGCACGGCTACCTTTACAGATGCATTTATGGTGGTATTGATGGATGCATCATAGGAGGCAATAGTAGCACTGAGTTGTTGCACTTTTTGTTGGGTCTCGAGGAAACCCGATTGCAAGGTGTTGAAGGGAGACTCTAGTTCTTGGCTACAGGTATGGGCCATGAGGATGGGTGAACTGAAAAGGGAGCGGGCGAGGTAAAAAAAATTTGCAGAAAAATGATATGGATGAATGTGATAAGGGAGAAGAGATGAATCTAATGGAATAGGTCTCAAATAATGGTGATTTTATTTTATTTTATTTTAACAGCTGTGGGGTTATACTTTCGTCTGAAGAATGTTGTAGTGCTGAAATCCCCAAATTCTTAACCAGAAAGAAATGTGTATTCACTTGGCAACCTGAACACAGATGCGTGGTAATAGATCTCGTTAGTTTAATTTGTTTATGTTTATGTTTATGTTCCCCAAGGGTTAGGTATTCAAGGGTTCTACAGACAAGGGTTTTCCCTGTGCTATAGCTCTCTGATATACGTGCGGGGTCCAATCGTAGTACTCGGCCCAATATCTCAGGGAACTAACTAAGGAGGATAGGCCGTACCCTTAGCCGTACTACCCAACTACCCAGATACTAGAGAGTATCTTCTCGAGTGCTATTCTCGGTGACACTATAGCAGTCCGGCGGCTGATAGGTTTATCTAAAGAGGGCTTCAGGAAATCTAGGTTGATCCGTACACAGGAGTTGTCTGATGTGCTACCACTCGAAGGGGTACCAACAGGAGTTACAAGGGTGGCCAATAGATGTGCGCTTAAGAACCACTTGTATTTCCTGTGTGTATGAATCCCTCAATCGTGGGTTTATGCACGTAACAATAGATCTCTGTGGCTTAAAGACACCGGAATACGTCTCTACTCTGAAAAAAAAAATAGCCACAATTTCTGCCAAGGAAATTCCTCTAATACAACTTGCAAGATACTAGATATATAAAATATGCAGAACAGAAATATAATGCTAGAAATGGTAGAATATTAGTAAAATATCCAGCATAATCTTCACAATACCACAGAAATGATATAAGAATAGCAATAGAAATGGCACTTTGATTCAGAAAGCAATGTTCATAGGCCTCTTCGACAGGGCAACCTCCAATCGAGCAGCGCTCTATTACAATAATCTCCAAGCTAGGGTTTTCATACCCTCGACCCTTATTTATACTAAATATGTCTATTAAGAGAAACATCTAGAGGAATATCCTTCTAGAAGCGAAAGCTTCTATTAGGTCTTCTTACATCTGCCTTATTCTATTTTATTGAAAGGCCTTATAAATATTGACCTTTATTACATCCGAATACATTGATCTACCTATGTGTGGGTTAGGACCTTAACAACTTCCGAGCCAGTGTCCTCAAATAATGAATCAATCATAGTGTGTTCGATAGAGTGGGATGTTACATTTTCTTTCTTTCTCTGTTCTGCAAGAGTATTTCCCTGTGCATTTGTAATGGCAGATAGGTTTGTTGGGGGTGGCTTTGTGAAGCCATTTTCCACTGGTTCCCAACATTCCTGAGCTTGGAGGAATGATTTCATCCTAAAGGACCATAACTCGTAGTTCTTATCAACAAGAACTGGTCCTTAGGTCATCCCTAAATTACTAGAGGAAGCCATTAAAAAATTTGTAAAATTGCAGATAGAAACAAAAAAATACCTTAATATGGATTCATGAGTTGGAATAATAATGTAAAAATGCTAAAATTAAAATTATGTTAGATTGTTAGGATACGTGTAAGTAGAGATCCGTTTTGATCCTATTTCTTAGGAGTTAGTTAACAGCTCTCAGAGCTTATAAATGTAATCCTTTCTGATTAATGTAAGTGTTGAGTTAAATCATGAGTTCTATCTCGCTTTCTAATTTGGTATCAGAGCTGTGAGGGAGCTGTGAGAAAGATGTTGCCTGCAACTACTGTGAGCATAGTTGTTTGCTGGTGTTGATGTGAGGATGCATTGAGTGTCTCCTTGGATGTTCACTGCAGAGCAGGTTGATAACTGTGTGAGGAAAGAGTGAGGGAGCTGATCATTGTTGTTGGAGCTGGAAGGAGCCGTTGTTGCCCAGAAGGAGAGGCGCAGAATGTATCAGACCATGGAGCATGACTAAGAATGAGTAAGGCTCATCGATGTTTCTTTTGTCATCTGAGCAAGTATTGTAGCGAGAGGATCGTTGAATGAAACAAGAGGTCCACACTTATACAGATCACTTGGATCACTACGGAGGTCAACCGTGTAGAGTGAAGAGAGGTGAATCACTACTCTCAGTGAGGATCCGCTTGAGTGAGGAAGCACTGTGTGCATCAATTATTTCTCGACATCGCACCAGTTTGTTGTGTACAAGGAGATCATTGATTCGAAGACTGTAGTAGAGAGAAGTCTCATGGAGGTTATATGACCTCGATCATATCCATCGTAGATCCAGATCCTAATCTGTTATCTAATCTGTTATTTAACATTCTTTGTGAAGTTGCAGCCATCGTTTTCCATCTGCTGCGTGTTGAGTTAGCTACGATCTGCATTCTGGAGCAGACAATATCATTTGTGTTTTCATTGTTTGTGTTCACCTGCTATTTGGAGAGGCTACGATTTGCAATCTACATGCCCAAGAACGTGGAGTGTTGTGTGCAGAGATCAGAGTTGTTCACTGGGTGAGGAGTAATTGCAGAATTGAGTTGCCTATGTGAAGACACCATAGTGTCTATGTGGAGGTATTCTTTTTTTTGAGTTGGTTAAAGAATTTTTGATTGCTGAAATGTCAACCTCATTCCTAGAAAATTATCTGAATGAAGCTGGATGGCGATAATTACATTGATTAGAAATTTAAGATATTGACTATTTTTTAAGCATGGAATGTGTGGGCTATTGTAAAAGGAGATGAAGCCAAGCCCACAGGTGCTACTAGAACAGATTGGGAGAAATGGGAAACGAACGCTAAAGTGTTGTTGCGGATGTCTATCAAGGATAGCATAATCCCACACATTAGAGACTGTGAAACGTCCAAGGAAACTTGGGAAATATTGAAAGGTTTGTATGAAACTACAAACTCAAATAGAATTTTGTTTTTGAAGACTAAGTTATTGTCCATAAAAATGGAAGCAAATGAAAATATTACCACCTGTGTTTCCAGAATTAAAGATTTATGTGACCAACTAAGTGCAATTGGTGAGAAAGTTTCAAATTCTGACAAGGTAACTATTACACTAAAAGGGTTAATCGGAGATTATCATGTATTTATTTCATGTCTAGGAGGTAGAGTACAACCACCTACCTTTTCTAAATTGACAGGGATTCTTCTACAAGAAGAAGAAAGAATGAAGGTGATTGAGATGGACTCTCATACTTCAGAATTGGCGTTAGTAGCAAAAGGGAAACAACCATACAGGGGCAAGCCATGGGACAGAAACAGAACAAGAAAGTTTCAACCAAGGAATAGAGGTATGACTCAATCAAAATTTGATGCACATAATAAGAAAAATGATGATTGTTTTTATTGTGGGAAACCGGGTCATCATGCTAAAGATTGTTATAAAAGGAAGGCTAATGAATCCAAACAGAAGTTCAGAAGACATAATGGAAATTATGTGAATAGTGACACCTCTATCAATGATGGTTTTAGGAATCTAAAGTTGTTTATTTCCAAAGATGCATTATCTACAGAATTTGATGATAAAAGTGCATGGTTCATAGATTCAGGAGCCTCAGCTCATATGTCTTGTAAGAAAGAATGGTTTGATGAATATCATGAGAGCACAAATGATACACACATATATTTAGGATATGACAGATCTCATAAGATTCAAGGATATGGAGTAATATATGTGAATTTACCTAATGGGCAAATGAAACAAATCCACAATGTGTTGTATGTTCCAGGCATAAAAAAGAACTTGATATCTATTTCCACAATAACTGATCAAAATTTGAACGTTGAATTTATGCAGTCTAAATTTTTTGTGAACAATATTCAAAATCATTATAAAGTCATAGCCACAGGAACAAGAATTGGAGGTTTGTATAAGCTTGATGTAACAAGGAGCACTCATCAAGCATTAACATCTACAACAATGTCAACAATTGAGCTATGTCATCGCAGGTATGGACATCTTAATCAAAATGACTTAGTGATACTTTAGAAGAAATTGATGGTTGAAGGACTTCCTTTTTTGAAAAATGAGCATATAGAATGTGAAGTTTGTGCACTAGGTAAACAACATAGGGAAGAATTTCCAGTGCATAAAGAGAAGAAACAGACAAAGATAATTGAATTAATACATACTGATGTCTGTGGTCCCATGCAAACCATGTCACCTGGAGGTGCAAGGTATTTTCTTATATTTGTTGATGACAGATCTAGATTTACTTGGGCTTATTTTATAAGGAAAAAGAGTGATGCATTTGAATATTTTAAGGAGTTTAAAACTATGGTGAAAAAACAGATAGGCAAATGCATCAAGATTCTAAGATCTAATCAAGGTGGAGAATATACCTCGAGAGATTTTGATAGCTACTGCAATAACAATGGGATCATTCAACAATTCACTGTGTCTCATACACCATAGCAAAATGGTGTAGCTGAAAGGAAGAACATGACATTAGTGGAATGTGCTCACAGCATGTTGAAAGGTAAAAACATTTCTAATGGTTTTTGAGTAGAAGCCATTAACACTGTTGTTTACTTAAAGAATCGAAGTCCAACTAAGATTCTAGATTCAAAAACACCTTTTGAAGTTCTTCATGGTTATAAACCTGAGGTTGGTCATTTAAAAATATTTGGTTCAAAGGCATTTTCTCATATTCCCGAAGATGAGAGAAGAAAATTGGATGCAAAATCCGTTAAGTGTATATTCATTGGTTATTGTGATGATCATAAGGCATACAAGTTGTTTGATCTTAGTACCCATAAGTTGATTGCAAGAAGAGATGTGATTTTTTATGAGAATACATATGATGAGATAAGTAAAAATGATGTTTGGTATACTCCTTATGACAATGATGCTCATGCAAAAGTTGAGATAGATGATGAACAGGAACAGGTACAGGAACAAAGTGGAAGCAGCATGGATAGACACTCTTTAGTCACTCAGAAAGGATCTTATGCCACAAAGTAGAAGAAATGAAAGTGGTGGAACTCAAAGGAAGTCATCACGAACAATTCAGGTACCTTCTACATTGATGACACAAGTAATGAATGTTGTGGAACCTGTTACTTATGAACAAGCTAAAGATCATAAGGAATGGAAAAATGCAATAAATGAAGAATGTGAATCGATAATGAAGAATGAAACATGAGAATTAACAAAACTTCCTGAAAACAAAGTTCCCGTAGGATGTAAATGGTTGTATAAAACCAAATTTAATGCAGATGGAAGTGTTGACAAATACAAGGTTAGATTAGTTGCAAAAGGGTATTCACAAAAGGAAGGAATTGATTATGAGGACACTTTTTCACCTGTAGCTAAGTTAAATACAATTAGAGTCATGATTGCAATAGCCACACAACACAATTGGAAAATACATCAGTTAGATGTTAAATCTGCATTTCTAAATGGTGATTTAAAAGAAGAAGTTTATTTGGTTCATCTTGAATGATTTATAAAGAAAGGACAAGAGGATCTTGTGTGTAAACTAAAGAAATCTCTATATGGTTTTAAACAAGAACCTAGATCTTGGTATATCAAAATTGATTCATTTTTTGCTCATAAAGGTTTTGTGAAAAGAAAAAATGATCTTAATTTATATGTCAAAAAGGATGAAAATGGGAATGTTGCTTTGGTATCTTTATATGTTGATGATCTGATTATAACATGCAATGCTTCTCACTTGATTGAAGATATTAAAATTCAGTTATCACAGATGTTTGAAATGAAAGATCTTGGTGAAATACATTATTGTTTAGGTCTAGAAATATGGAGAGAATATGGTAAAACAATGGTCACTCAAAGTAAATACACAAGGGAAATACTGGAAAGATTCAATATGAATGAATGCAAGGCAGTGTCAACACCTTTAAAACATAATGCAAAGTTGTCTAGTGTTGATGGAACTAAAGAAACAAATGGGACGTTGTATCGCCAGTTGGTGGGAAGTTTGAACTATCTCACTACTACCAGACCAAACATAGCATATTCAGTCAACATCCTTAGTCAGTTCATGGCTAAGCCACTTGAAAGCCACTGGGTAGCTGCAAAGAAAGTCCTTTGATATCTAAAAGGAACTGTTAATTTTGGTATTATGTATACTGATAATTCTGATTTTGAGTTGGCAAGTTACTCTGATTCAGATTGAGCCAGAAATCCCGATGATAGGAAATCAACTTCAGGATATGCATTGAACATTGGTACAGGGGTCGTGTCTTGGAGTAGTAAGAAACAACCAATTGTTTATTTATAATTAACAGAAGATGAATACAAAGCTCTATGTAATGCTACATGTGAAGCTATTTGGTTAAGGAGAATTCTAGAAGATATTGGCAATAAGCAAATGAAGCCTACTGTTCTCAAATGTGACAATCAAAGTTCTATTAAATTGGCACACAACCCAATTTATCATACTAGAACAAAGCATATTGAAATCCAACATCGTTTTTTAAGAGAAAAGATACAAGAGAAGGAAATTGACTTGACCTACTGTAATACCACTAAGAATGTGGCTGACATCTGTACCAAGCCTCTTGGAAAGATGAGTTTTGAAGAATGTAGGAAACAGTTAGGTGTGGTAGAGAATCCATTTCTCCATTAAGGGGAAGAGTTGGAATAATAATGTCAAGATGCTGAAATTAGAATTTTGTTAGATTATTAGGATACGTGTAAGTAGAGATCCGTTTTGATCCTATTTCTTAAGAGTTAATTAATAGCTCTCAGAGCTTATAAATGTAATCATTTCTGATTAATGTAAGTGTTGAGTTGAATAGTGAGTTCTATCTCACTTTTTAATTTCAAGTGCTATCAAATTTTGGTAGCACGAGCTCAGTTGTTGTTGTTCTGGTCTCTCTTGCAATGTCGATGATTTTCATGAACTCATATGACACTCTTAAAGTCAGCTTTAGGGATTCTTACAAACTCATTCCTCCTATGATGAGAACACTATGCAAAAATATCTCAAGCAACCCTCTTATTCATTTGAAAAGCTTCTTCATAAAATCTGCTGGAATTCCCATCTTATAACTGTGTTTTAAGCAGTTCTGTCAACCGACCAACTGGGAAAATCAGATCGTCGGATTATCACTACTATAACAAAGAATGTTACTATGGTCTGATTACACCACTTTCTTTGCTTTTAGTCATTAATCCTACGATTATCAACGGTCAGATTTCATTATGAATGTTCTTTTTTTGTATGTGCATGTATTCGTATGTGAGGGTCGGTCCAGTTACATCGGGTACCGGGCTATGAATCCATCGGGAGCACATAACTAGACCATTGCTTGCATAATAGAATGACTCGTTTTAATTTTTCTTCAGTCTGTTTAATCGGTCATCGGTCCCACTGGACCACCGGAATTTTTCTTCAGTCTGTTTAATTGGTCTTCAGTCTGTTTAATCGGTCATCGGTCCCACTGGACCAGTTTGTTTGTTTACTCCCGTCTAGTTAATCGACCACTAGGGAATCGGGGTTACTAAATAAATTTCTGCAGACGATCATGGGTCCAGTCTAGTTCCTTTGATCTTAGTTATTGATTCCTTTGATAAACGATCAGATTTGGATGAATCAACACACAATGCCACAATCCAATTCCACAATGCCACAATCAACGGTCATGGGGCCACCAGGAATCTCCTTCACGTTTCCTTTCAAGGGTAATGGGGACGATCCAATTCCTTTATTTTCAGCCATTGATCCTTCATCGATCAATGATCACAAGCTCCTTCTTCTCCAAACCCTTACACTTCAAAAAATCTCTTCCCTGCAAGCTTGTTGCACCATAATGATCTGGCTGCACTTGCAAGCAGTTTGATATCATCCTCCATCAAACTCGTGGATCCTCTTTTGAATCGTACTTTGATCTATTGGCTTCTCTTGGAACGATCTGCTCTTCACTCTATGAAGATGCTTAGACCTTGTGCTCTAATACCATGTCAAACTCAGAGGAAGAGAGGCAAACTCAAAGAAAAATAATGATGCGGTAAATCTATGGGGCACAAGATTCCCTTGTAAATATTAATTTGTGTTAAATATATTAGAAAAGAATTCCAAACATGTAAATAGATATCAACGGATCTCTACTTAACTCTGCAGAAAACAACAACTTAAATAAAAGACTAAATATATTCTAACTCCACTCAATCGAGTGTGTTGGCAGACAAGGCAAGGGAGCAAGGAGATTAAATTCTAACGAGAAATATATTTATAAATAACAAACAATAGAATAGACATATAATATATTTATAATGTTACATAATTAATTATTTTACATTATAAATACTTTGGATTTATATATTTGTTTATTAATATATATATGATGATGATGATGATGATGATTAATGTTCATTGAGACTGAATTGGTCTATCAAACCTTAAGATGACAAGGGATTACTTGTAGTGCTTTAGAATTTTGTTTCTGTACTGAAAAAGTATTAAGAGAAACTTTCCAAGGTCACCACAGTTTTGTTGAGTTAAAAGCTAGGATGGTTGTTACTGTGACAAATATTTTGAAATTGAGATATAATCTCTGGTGTAGGATTGATATTCTAAGAGAAAGTGATTTCCATCTTCAACCTTCTTAGTGTCACAAAGGTGACACACTTTTTAATCTCATGGTGTTTTAGGAATTGACCAACTCTCAATTTCACTATGGAGCTTGTGAGAATTTGTTCTTATCTTAGCAATGCTTATTGTTTTCTTTTCACTTGTCAAAACAGAAAGATAATTTTGATCTTCTGTATTAGAGTTGATTACATCCTTATAATACTTTAATTTTAGTTTTTCCTCTAACTCTTTGTCACACCACATTTTCTCCTTAAATTTTTATTTAATGGTATTTTTAATAGTATCCTTATTTTGCAAAATGATCTCTTCCATGATTCCCCAATGGTTTATCCAAGAATGAGCATATTTATGCCATCCTCGCTTGAGTAGAAGGTGGATGATCTCTTCCATGATTCCACAATGGTTTATCCAAGAATGAACATCTTTATGCCATCTTTGCTTGAGTAGAAGATGGTTAGGACTTGATTTTGAAGCAACTTCTTTCGCAAGCTTCTTGCCTTCCATGTTGTTTAACTTATTCTCATACATTAGGTATGTAGTCATAGTCATGCTCTGAGTGGTGGAAATGATTAGGAGGCTCGGATAGGGTGTATTTACTTTAATTTTGAGATTATAAGTTATAAAATTCTTATGGATTTCATGTATCTTTGTCAAGGAAAGATACTATATCTTTATACTTGTCATCCATATAGAATAACAGGTGTAACAAGATTATGAAAGAGGGGTTTCTTCTTATCCCATATCCAAAGATCGATATAGTAAGATTTTCATCCCCAATACTCATTTTCTCAATGAAATAATTCCAGTTGAACATGTAGTGAATAATCATTTTCTGAATATGAATTCTAATTAAGCTTGAAATTTATACATTTTATATTTATATTTTTGTTTATAAATAGAAGTTTCCTTCAAGCATATTAATGTTTTTATATTTTTTATTTATTTATAAATATATGTTTCGTGCGCATGTGGATGTCTATACATACTTTAGATTTATACTTTTTATATATTAATGTTTTTTTATATTTTTATAAGTATAAAAAAACATTAAATATTAATATTAATGTTTAAAATTATATTTTTTTATACATTAATATTTTTTAATATTTTTTATATTTATATTTTTGTTTATAAATATAAGTTTCCTTCAAGAATATTAATGTTTTTATATTTTTTATTTATTTATAAATATATGTTTCGTGCGCATGTGGATGTCTATACATACTTTGGATTTATACTTTTTATATATTAATGTTTTTTTATATTTTTTATTTATTTATAAATATAAGTTTCCTTCCAAAATATTAATAATATTTTTTATTTTTTATAAATATATGTCTCGTCTTTACATATAGATGTCTATAAGATGTCTATACTTGGATTTATATTTTTTATATTTATATTTATATTTGTAAATATAGGTTTCCTCCGCATGTCTGCATGTCGAATAGTCCACTATCAACAACCTCCGCATGTCGAATAGTCCACAATCAACAACCGTCGGTCTGCGTATACTAATATCAACCACGACTTAACTCTTACATCTAGTGACTGAATGATTAACAATAATTACGGACCATGTAAGACCAGAACGAAAAATCAGAAAACCTAGATCGTATGAACCTGCTATATATACGAGATCAAGTTGGACGGAAGAATTGACATTCAGATCGAGTAAACGAAGGGACTTCCTGAAGGGCTAAGAGCAGAGAGGTTTGAAGTTAAAATAGGATGACCCCATCCATGACAAACAGCTTGTATCTGCGAGATACAATGATGGCTGGAGTCGGTCCAGAGGAAATCTCAGGCCCCGGTTCTGGCCATGCTCTTCAATCCGAACACCTGAACATTACCTCTCAAGTAAACAGCAGTAACAGCGGATCGAAGAGGCGAAGGTGGCGCGATGACATTGACAGCAATGCCGGCAAGGTCAATGAAGAAGGTGGGGCAGTGGTGACGCCAAGGCCCCGCGGCAGGCCTAAGGGCTCCAGGAATAAGCCCAAGGCTCCTCTATCTGGAATCCGTGAGATCCCAAACACGCCGAAATGTCATGCATTCCAGATCCCAAGTGGGGTCGACGTCGGGACGACTTTGGAGACGTTCGCACGCAGACACCGGCTGGGGGTGTTCATTCTCAGCGGGACCGGGATGGTCAGCTACGTTACCCTGCGGCGTCCGGCCGCTCCAGAGGGAATGGTGAGTTATGCAGGACCGTTGCAAATTATATCGCTCTCGGGAGCTTTCCTCCACAACACGGAGAACCAAGAGGCTACAGGAATGACGGTCTGTCTAGCAGACGTGCGAGGTGTAATAGTGGCAGGAAGCGTGGTGGGGAGCCTGGAAGCGTTCGGC
>JASDQU010243030.1:57389-67540 GCA_032191745.1 Picea mariana
TGTGTAACAATGAAGAAACTTTGTTAAGCTATTTTAAGTTTCAACTCTAACCTCATGTATATCTGTTTTCTGCTGTCTCCCTTTTTTGTTCTATTAAGTACTTCTAAAATAAATTTCAGAAGGAACTTACTGCTTTTGTTGTATGATTGCTGTGAAAAGCCGTCTATTTCTACTCGGAGCTGTGCATGTGCTTTGTTACCTTGCAGCAATTTCAGAACAGTTATCATAACCATTATTATGTTTTTAACGTGTGTTGAGGACTCTCTGTGGATTTTCCTGTAGGTCTCTAGGTGATGATTACATATGGTTTTTATGGAGCTCCTTTTAGGCAGTTTTAGCTGGTTCTGGAGGTTTTAATGCTTTAGACTATGTTTTTTTGGGGCCAGGTTTCCTTTCTGGATACTTTTCATATGAAGCCTTTGCTGCTTAATTAACTATCAAGAAACCTAATAAAGACTGAAAAATCAAAAGAAGAGGTGTTATGGTCAAAATGATCTCCCATATCAAAGTTTCAGTCTCTTGTTTGTTTTATTGGGTCCATCAGAAAAGTTTCAGAATCAAATGCTCTTTGTCTTTAAGTTGACTGTTTGAATGTTTTGGATCATTTAATTAATGTAACTGCTATTTTGTTCTTTAATACACGTTTTGAGGATTCAAGTGGCCATTTTCTTATAATTGGAGATCAATCCTGCATTATTCCGATGTATCCATTTACTTACATTTTCTCCTGTCAAGGAACGTACAGATATAGAAAGTTGCAAAAAATGTTACTTCATTGATCATGTCTGCCGGGTAGAGTTTCTTCACACTGGATTTATGTAACGTTCTGCTCTAGTGCCACAATCTATCTTTGGTGACATGTATTACAAAAGTCCAGTCACCTTTAATGTGTTTCTGCAGACCCTTAATTATCATTAGACTAACCTTACCTTTTTGTTTCTCCATTAGTCCTTTGTGATTATTGAAATAACTCCCTGTGTGCCATATCTTGGATGACTTTTATCTTGGGTGGTTTATTGGTGAGGTTTGAGGTTGCCACACTTTTTCTTCCTTCCTTTCCCTACTATTTCCTGTAAGGATGTTTTGGTTGTAATGCTTGATGATGCAATTAAGAACTTGGGAACCCTTGTATCTTACTCTATTCTAGATATTTCATTGATATCGCGATCCAAGCATTTTAGGTTTTCTCTTTCTTACTCTTTCTGGTGTTAAAGCCTTGCAAAGATAGATGTGAGCAGCTATGTAATCCTCCACAGCTATACTTATTTTTAAGATACGCATGGAGACATTATGTACTTCTTGTGCACATGTTGCAAAGCATGTCTCAAATAACCAAGGAGATTTCTTGAAGATGTTGGGATTCCTAGATAGGACATGTCACAATATACTATTTCAATTTATTTATTTTATCTCCACTGTGATTTCTCATTTGGAGTGCAACGAAATACCTCCCATCTTGAGTTATTTGTTTTGAAAGTGCCTATTTTCTGTTTTTCTAAAGCATCACCACTTAAAACAAGGGATAAGCCACGAGGTGGCTAGTCCGTGCCTCTTGAGTGGATATTTGTTTAAAATAGCTATGCTTATTATTATATTGAATCTTAAATATATATTGTTATTATTATATTGAATTTTAAATATACATTGTTATTATTATATTGAATTTTAAATATATAAAATATACTACGTGTCAAAGAAAATAGCTATAAGTCATGGCAACCATGTTAATTATGTCTTCCAACAATTTTTTTATTGTTTAAAAAAGGCTGCCAATATAGAAAGAGCAGTCCATTAGATTTCCATTTCAGCTTTTTGACATTTAAAAAAATTGCCAATACAAAAGAGCAGTCCTTTAGAATTCCTTTTCAACATTTTAACACTTAACACAACTTGTATTTCCAATGCATTAATTTTATGTCTATATGAATAGTAAGTATTGCCCATTCTTCATCATAGTTGATCGAAGATAACTGCATTGGTGAGCATGGCTGATGTTTATGCTAGCAACGTCGGTTGTATGTAAAATTAAAAACACAATAATTTAAAAGAGATTTGATTTATTGGTTTTTGTTCAGGTGGGGGTTCAGTTTTTTCAGATGGAGTACTTATTTGTATTGATAACTAAATAACACCATATTTAATTAGTGGTTTAAACGAGAATGGATCCACCGTGAATTTGAAATCTCCCACACCGTCAGACCATGTGCTTAAGCTGCGACGAATAAACTATCAAAGTTGAGTCGTTATATGTGTTATATATGACATTATTCAAAGGCTCTGTTAAATGCAAATATTTTTTGAATATATGTAACAATATACTGGGATTTGGTGGTGCATAATTCCATGTTATAGAGATTGGAATTAGAAGGATCGTATTCTTCAAACATTTTCCGGCTATTCTCAAGTATCTCGCCGATATTTTTTAAATATCTGGCGGATTTCAAATGCATGGTGGATGTGATTTACTGTGGATCACTGGGAATGCTTAATGTCATAGTAGTTTCGTGGGAGAATAATTCACAGGAATTCCAAGCTAAGAAGCATTCTACAATGCTTTAATTTTATGAAATCAATGTTCTAGCTTGTGTTTCAATAGCCCTATTGAAGGTTTAGAGTTATTGTTGTCATGGTTTTCACTAATTATGATGCATCTTACAGATCTGTGTTGGTTTACAATGGCTAATGCATAATGGACCTCTGGCTGGCATCGGGATCAGTCTAGTGTTTGACTTTTTGTTTCAAAAGAAAACGTTTGGTGCAGAGTACACGGCTTTTGTTGGGTTAGCAGAGAGGTAAATACAAAGAGTATACCCGTTTGCTCCAAATTTCAATTTTTAAAGATTAAGAGAAGAGAATGGCGATGCTGTTAACATTTGGAGCTGATCCTTCAAATTTACATGGTGATTCCCTGCATAGAAACTCCAAGCTTAGTGCTCCAGCATTTTGCAAGCTGACACCTAGTCTATTATCCAACAAGTTTCAAAATGGAAGTCCGTTAGCTTATTTTTGTTTGGTTTAAC
The DNA here is from genome assembly GCA_032191745.1 of Picea mariana. NCBI lineage: Eukaryota > Viridiplantae > Streptophyta > Pinopsida > Pinales > Pinaceae > Picea > Picea mariana. Next base: position 60,410 of record JASDQU010243030.1, read on the forward strand.
GGAAGCTGAAGAATGGTAGAATCCAAGGGCTGCCAGGGAACCCAACAAGTAGGTGTTAGCTTATTTTTGTTTGGTTAAAGGAAGCTGAGGAATAGCAGAATGCAAGGGCTGCCAGGGAACCCAACAAGCAGGCGTTCTTTGTGAAGAAAACCCTTAAAATTTACATGGTGATTCCCTGCATAGAAACTCCAAGCTTAGTGCTCCTGCATTTTGCAAGCTGACACCAAGTATATTATCCAACAAGTTTCAAAGTGGAAGTCCATTAGCTTATTTTGGTTTAAAGGAAGCTGAATGGCAGAATGCAAGGGCTGCCAGGGAACCCAATGAGCAGGCGGTCTTTGTGAAGAAAACCCTGTTGGAATAACCACAAAGAAAAAAAGTAGAGAAAACATTCTATCGAGCAAGCAAGATGCTAAAGATTTTGGAGGCCTTTACCGAGTGCAGTGAGCTTTAGGCAATTCCCTGTTTTTCACTAGAGAAATTATGCAATTTCATATCTTTCTTTGGCTGGAAGAATTTGTTCAGAATGACAAAGGTAGCATTGCAACAGATGTTCCTGGGGCAGTTTGGGAAATGCAATTGAAGAATAAAGCAACAACGCACTATAAGATGATGAAATAGTTATTGATAATCAGTATATTGCTATCAAAATTTACAATGTTAACCCAAAACACAGGTAATAGCATCCTAGTGTTTTGTATTTTTGCTGATTTTAGCGACATATTGGATGGAACTAGATGAGGATTTGACACTGTTAGAGTGAAAGTAAGAAGTTCCTATATCAGATTACCAACAAATGAATAGCTTAAAGAATAACCATACTATAAAGCAACAACACCTCATCTTTCATTAATCTTCAAAGGTTTAGTACACAAGGGAAGTTCAACATCATCATCTCCAAGTCCTACAATCTCCTTACGGCTCCACTTCACTCTCTAATAACAAATTGCCAATTACCTTTTGAAATGGAGAGAAACTCCTCTTTATATAGAGTGAGTTAAGCCTCTGTTACAATAAAATACATTATCTTTCTTATTAAGTCCATGACAAGTCATCAAATTGTAAAATATTGTAGTTAGATCCATGGCTGGTAATATCAAGGTATGTGGATGCTAGTCTCTTCAAGAGAGGTTGCACTCATCCAAAAACAAAAAGTAATATGCAACAAAAACCTCTAAGAGAGGGTGCACCATCCAGGAATAGGCATTATACCAAGTCAAAATGCTAAATGGGTTCACTTAGAATTCGCCCCTCGAGAATGGTTGCATGCAAAATATAATAAAACACTTTTCAATCTAGGACGATGTGCCCAAGGGTCCACCTAGGAAGGCTCACAAGGTGCGCCCTCCAAGGTGCATGAGAGATATAACAATAAAATAATCCTCCTAGGAGAATGCTCCATAACCAACTTCCAAAAATAGAAAGTGGTTCCCAAGATGCATGCAAGCAATCCATGTGTGAATCTCAAGGCAATCAACTCCATGGATGAATGTGTAAGCTGCCAAGTAGAAGGAATGCTTCACAAAAAATGAAGTAGTCAAACCCCAAAATAACAAGTGGACAATCTCCAACAAGACAAATTCAAGGAGATAAGGGCAAATTAAGGTTTTGATAATGCTAGAACTCCATGGAATTATAAATTATATATCTCCAAGAATAGCAAGAAGTTTCTCCACAAGTGAGCCTCTAAGGATATGCTAAAAAATAGTAATATGACCAAGTAAAGCATGCAAAAGCCATTGTGTGGCCCTCCAAGTATGCCACATGCCTCCAAATAAAATAATTCCATAACCACCTCAAATAAGATAATATATGTGCCAAGTTAAAGAGGTGAGGGCACTCTATAATGAAGGTGAAAAAGACGACTAGTGTAGGTGAAATATCCATGCAATAATGATAAGATAGCACTTAGGAGAGGTGCACCCTAAAAGCGTGCCATGTAAATTCCATGGAGGTTACCATGTAGATGTTCTTGTTTTGTTCTGGGCAGCTTATCGCGGAGGAATGATTGGTAACAACACTGGAGAAGTGTTGTTTTATCTCTTACTCTTGTTTTTGTTCTGGGCAGGTTACCATGGAGGAATAATTGGTCACAACACTAGAAAAGTGTTGTTCTTGTTTCTTATTCTTTTTCTTGTTCCAGGAAGGTCACAGGTGATAGATCTGAGAAAGAGTTATAGTGACGATTATACTTGTTCCCGTTCTTGTTCTTGTTCTTGTTCCAGGTAGGTCATAGCTCTGAGAGGGAGCTATAGTGACGGTTGCAGGAGGCAACATATTAGAAGGTCTCTAGTTTGAGACATTGAGAAAACTATTGTTGATGTTTTAATATGTTAATATCGAAACAACCTCACAAGGATATGAATCCCCTTGCATTTTTATAGAGGTGATACTCCTCTTTGGATAAAATATGTATCTTGAATATTTTGGATTAGGAGAATGCTTAGGTAGAAAACCATAGATATTTATTATTTGAATTTATTCAATAAAATTGTTCTTCAATAACGTGCTCTGATCTTTATGTGCAACAAGAAGTCTTTTAACAATAGATAATATTTAAGGAGAGCTTCAACATCAGAATTTATTAGTGATCAACATCAAATATACAATTTTCTTGATCACATATAAATGCATCCATATCTTCTTCACGAGAAATAGGAGAGAATAATTTGATCATCTCGAAAGAATTTTAAAAGAGTATTACTATCAAGATCAAAAAGAGAAATTGATAAGTCAATTTCAAATACCTTATACTCAAAGCTCAGAGTTACAAGATATAATCGAAATCAAACTCAAAGTAATTCTTTGTGGAGTTTTATTTATGAAATATGTTCATCATTAAAAAATCTTTGACAATCATACATATGGTTGTAAATACTTCATGATCATATAATAAAAGTATTTTGAAGAACACAAGAAGAACACTCAAGAACTCAACCTTGTGCCCAATTCAGAGATTCAAGCATAAAACTATAAGAAATGGTGTAGAAGAAGAGAAAGAGTGAAGAAGATGAACATCTCTTTTTGGTGATCAAAATATTTGCTTCATATTGATGGTTGCACTTTGTTCTTCTGATATTCTTCCCTTGCCCTTTGAAAAAATTGAACCCTTGATGAAGCTTTTCTTCTCTTTAAAAATCAAAATTTCTAACTACTTGAATAGTTAGGGTTGTTTCCTTCTTGAATTTCCCGTACAATTCTTATCTTGAAACATTCATTTTAATTAATGATTCTGTTAGCACTAGAAGTTGCCTTCTGATTGCTTAGAAGGTAAGCCCAGTACCCATTAGTTTATAAGTAAGTGGTAATTGATTTTTTGAGTGGTCAAATGGAGGAAACTCAATGAGAATAACGTTCTAACTCAAAAAATTCTGGGCAAGCATGCACAAACAATTGAGGTCTTGAATCAACTTTAGTGAGTAAGTTGTAGTAAGGGTTAATAGGAGGAAAAACTGGTGAGAAAATGTAGAGGTCTGCCATGAACATCAGGTCTTGCAACAACCTATAGAAGAAAAACTCAGAACACAAGATCCTCTTGTATTCAGAGCTTCAGGAAACTAAAAAAACGCTATAACAATACTGTAATCAAACATGTATTACAACATAGTCACAAACAATTCATTTGAATCATTCAATCATAAACTATTTCACTTTCAGAGGCGAAATAAGATGGAGTGAGAAGCTGACTTAGATTAATTAAGATGTCTTAAAAAAAAATACATAGCCAGAGAACCAATGTTCTTAATCAAAATATTACAATATCAGGGAGCCTAGCTCAAACATTCGACTTTGACAAAATATAAAAACTGCCTGTATATAGGCAAATTGCTGCAACCACCATGACTGTGATCAGACCCCTACATTCAAGGCTTCTAGTTGGCGCCCGCTATGCCAGACTGTGTAGGCCTCCTTAGTCAGACGTGAGACAGGCACATTTATGCGTTTTACCGGAAAATCTATCTAGGAGGGAGTTTCGATGGACAGTCTGCCTTCATTTTCGTGCTTTGCAATGTCGTTCATTTATGGGGTGAGGCGAGGTCTCAATTGCCACCTCTATCTTCAATAACTTCATTCTTTGGGATTGGGATGAGGCCTGACACCCATGAATGTTTCCAGGCGGTGCCCACGATTTCTATGAGTCAATCTCGACGCCTCAAGGCTCTGTTGCTCCTCCTCTGCAATCAATACAGGCAATTTCTCCCCTTTGGCGCGTCTCTCTTCCCATGTGATCAGATGTCAAGACCATGAGCTCGCTTCTGGGGCGTTTCGCGACTTCGAGTTTCGAGAGTCTTTTCGTGCTCTACTTCTGAAATCCCGACTCGTGAAACCGCAAAATTACTTGATCTCGCGCCACGCATCCCTTAGGTTTGGACGATTGAGATTGATCCATCGATTTTTTGGATCTCGGGACTTTGGGCCATGGATGAAACTTTACGACAAGAACCCTGAACTCCTGATTGTCAATCCTCCGCAATTTTTCGATGTCAGATCAACGACCCTTGACTTTTCTTGATCGGACGACCTAGATCGTTTTGGGACTTCGCGCTTCATGAGTCTTCAAGACTCTACCCTCTTACTTTCCCAACTCGCAAAATCGTGAAAATCTGATCCAACGGTCCAGATCTCTTCTTTAATCAACGACTGCGATTTTTTTTTGCGATTTCGCATTTCGCAAATTCTAAAGACTTTTCTCTCTGACTGCTCCATCTCGCGAAACCACAAAATGATAATCTCGTGCCACACATCCTTCCCATGATCGACGACTAAGATGGCATTGCGATTTCACAACTCTGCTTGGTGCTATACTTCATGTAACTCTATGACCTGATCGCCCGATGACCGCCGATCTGTTTTGCCCGATGGATCTCCGTCGTTGGAAGATAAGCTTGTCTTCTTGTTTGTATTTTAGGCTCGAAAAGGACTTCTATGAAAGTTGCATTTTGTGCTCATGGCTGTGGCCTATAAGATCAAAGATTTGGATGATTTGTTGTGAATTGAAAATCAGGGAGACTAGGGCACCTGATCGAACAAGGTCAAGCAGAAAACGACTTCGTCGACAGAAGGGTAAAATAAACTTCAAGACTTGGCCTTGCGAAAATGATAGAGACGGGGAAAAAATTTAGACTTGGGTAGAAAACACAACCAAATAAGACTCTATCAAATTTTGGCGTCTAACATATAGGCTCCATGGAGGATAGAGACCTTCCTGTGAGGCTCTAAGAACTCCTTTTTGTAGTTTCAGTGCCTTAGTAGTGGGCTGTGGAGTCATTTACAAAAACAAAAAGAACCAAAATAAAAGGAAAAATATATTTACAATGTCATGGGAAGGTAGTAATGGCTTAAACAAAAAAAATCTTCAGGAAATGCCCATTTACAGGGCTATCAAAAACTTTGACATCTTCCAAATCCTGCAGTTTGTAAGTGTTATTTGAAAAAAACTCATAAATTTTGAAGGGGCCGACCCATAAGGCCTCAAACTTACCATGCTTGCCTTTTTCTTGCTTAGGTGCATCCCATTTGAGTACTAGATCTCCCAGTTGGAAATCCTCTTTGTTTACCTTTTTGTTAAAACCCTGCTTGATCCTCTGTTGATGGTCATATGCTCTATCTAGTAGTTGCTCCCTAGTCTACTACACTTCTACCAACTGCTGAATTCTCCTTATCATATCGTCAGGTTCTCCTTGGTGATCTTAAAAGAATTTTGCCACCGACAAGGCAAGCTGAGAAGGAAAGATGGCCTCAACTCCATACACAAGTTGGAAATGAGAGATACCAAGAGATCTCTTTGTTGTAACTATGTCTGCCCATAAAGAAAATTTAAGCTTTGAATCCCATGCCCTTTTGTTGTCCTCTAACAATATTTTGATCATCTTGATAAGGCTCTTGTTAGAGGATTCTGCTAGTCCATTCCCTTGAGGATAATAAGGAGTGGAGTGAATTAATGTGATTCCAAACTGTTAGTAGAACTTAATTAGCGGTTCAACCTTGAAAGCTGAAGCATTATTGGTGACAATTCTTTTTGGACAACTAAATATTGCCATAATATCCTCAAGAAAACTAATGATTACTTTGTGTGAAACATTTATTGTGGGGATGGCCTCTATCCATTTAGTAAAGTATTCAGTGGCAGTTAAGATCCATCTATGTTGACCACTTGAAGCATAATGAATTTCCCCAATAACATCTAGGTCCCATTGTTGAAAGGGTCCGGAAGTTACCACAGGATTTAATGGAAAGGACTTGAGCTACTGTTTCCCAGAGAACTTCTGACATTTGACACAGGCCCTGATCTCAGCAAAAACATCGGTGAAGAGACTGGGCCAAAAATACCCAGCCCTGAGAATCTTGTAGTTTGTGGTTTTCCAGAAGTGATGCCCCCGACATAAATTGTTATGAAAATCATACATAATCCTTTGGGCTTCATGTGGGTCTAGGCATCTTAGCAACACTCCTAAAGGGTCTTTCCAATATAAGATTTGATTAACAAGATAGTATTTAATTGATTTGAGCTTCAGAGCTATTACATTTCTCTTCTCCATGTCATCAGGAGGATGGAATTTATGAAGAAAAAATATGACATCCTTGTACCAAGTGCATCTTGCCAAAGGGGGTGTGGCTTGAGAATCTCCATCTGATAACTCAGCTTGCTGAGTCCCTAAACGAATGTTGATGGAATTTTCCTCCAAAGCTTTGTAATTTGATTCATCTAGCAACCTAGATAAACCTTGACCTTTAACCAACTTGGTGGGATTTATCTCAAGATCAAATTCAAGGATTTTGGCCATCCACTTTCTCCTTCTTCCACTATGTTACGCTGAATGAGGATCTCCTTTACAGAAGCCGAAGGCACATATGCAATGACCTTTGAATATAGTGCATAAAGTATGAAAGTTTTGAGATTTTTAACCAAGCATAGACTTTCTTTTCCATGATGTCATATTTCAGTTCAACATCTCTCAATGCCCTATTGAAAAAGGAAATGGGCTGCTCCAACCCCTCAACATTTTTCTGTAATAAAACAACTGCCAATGTGTCGAAATAAGAAAAATAAAAAATCAAAAAATCCTTGGAGTAATCAGAACTGATGAGCACAGGGGCTTCGGTCAAGGCCTTCTTTATTTTCTCAAAAGA
>JASDQU010243030.1:67560-80037 GCA_032191745.1 Picea mariana
CCCTATTGAAAAAGGAAATGGGCTGCTCCAACCCCTCAACATTTTTCTGTAATAAAACAACTGCCAATGTGTCGAAATAAGAAAAATAAAAAATCAAAAAATCCTTGGAGTAATCAGAACTGATGAGCACAGGGGCTTCGGTCAAGGCCTTCTTTATTTTCTCAAAAGAGTTGTGGGATTCGACATCCCATTTGATTTCATTTCCTTTTCTCAACATGGCCGTAATCAATTTTACCAACTCAGAAAAATTTGAAACAAACCTTCTCAAGAAATTAATCTTTCCCAAGAAAGACTAAAACTCTTTCTTAGATCTGGGGAGTGACAAATTTTGAATGGATTCCACCCTGCTTGGATCAATTCTTACCCCGTCAGCTGACACAATGTGTCCTAATAATTTTCCCTCTTTCATGGCAAACAACGATTTTTTTGGATTTAAAGAGAGACCAAATATTCTGCATTTCAAGGAAACTCTCTTTAAATGATCATAATGTTCTGTATCAGATTGTGAGAACACTGTTATGTCATCCAAATAAATGACTACAAACTTGTCCTTCTCTCCAATAAAGGCTATGTCCATAGCTTGTTGAAAGGTTGCTCCAGTGTTCATCAATCCGAAGGGCATTTTAGTGTACATGAAGGTACCCCAAGGAGTGGTGAAGGCTGTATTTTCTCTGTCTTCAGGTAAGACAAAGACCTGTTGTATCCAGAAAAACCATCAATCATGGACATCCTAGATGCACCTGTCACCCTCTGTAAAATATGTTGCATTTTGGGTAAATGGTAGTTATATCTTTTAGAGCTTCTGTTCATATTTCAGAAATCAACACAAAGTCTGATTTCTCAGTTTTGCTTTCTTACTGGGACCAAATTTGCGACCCATTCAGAATATCTCAAAGGAATAATAATCTGGGCATCTAAAATCTTTCTTACTTCTTTCTCCATAATAGGCAACAACATAAGATTTATTTGTCTCAACTTCTGCTTAAAAGGTTTGACTGTTTCTTTCAGGGGAATCTTATGCTCAATAAGACCTGTGTCATAAGTTCTGAGATTATCGTAGGTCCAATCAAACACATCAGCAAATTCCTTTAATAGCTCGACATACTCCTCCCTTTGTTCACTTGACAAGCTGCTTGACAACTTGACCATTTTAGGCTCCTCTTTTGTACCAATATTGTACTCAGTTATATCAATATCATCCGCTGAATCTTTAAACTTTACTGCAACATCATTCCCATCAAACAATCTTTCTAGAGGAACAAGGCCCTTCGGAATGTGATTGCTAGGAAGCTAAACAATATGGTGATTAACAATTTTATTTAAAAATACATCAGCATGAGGGCGACTTTCAACATCATCGTCCTGATCAATATGTATCGCATAGAATTCATTGATAGATTCAAGAAATTTTCTGATCTCAAGGTCATCCTCAAACACCTTCCAATGCTTGACATTATCAGGTATAGAGGGTCTATATTTCACCTCTATATCATACTTGAGTTTGGGAGGCAATGGGATTCTGAAATGGCTTGCTGAAACAACCAAAGAATCGGCCGTGGTATTTTTCTCTTTTGGAATGAATGAGATGTTGAAAGTTAAAAATAAATTGTCAACTAGATCCCACACCTAATTTCTGTAATTTCTAAGCCTGGGCTGCTTAGCTTGGTAAAGATTTTTTACCTGATGGACAATTAGTTCTGCATCCCCAAATACTGATAACTCTTCAATCCCCATGTCTTTTGCATCCCTTACACCTAAAACAAGAGCTTCATACTCTGTCACATTGTTTGTAGCTTCAAACTCTAGCTTAAAGGATAGAGGTATAGTCTCTTGTCAAGGTGAAACAAAGATTATTCCAGCACCTGTACCTTCCTTAGAAGAGGCTCCATCAAAGAACATATTCCAAACAGAGGTAATTGGAGGAGGAATTTCACAAAAAACAATGGGCTTCTTTTTGATTTGAAGAGGAGGTTCAGGAGCATGAGTGAGCTGCAATATGCTGGATCCTAAATCAATGTCAAGGGAAAAAATAGGATGGTTGGTGGGATTTGCTTCATCACTAACGATGTATGCCAATTGAGCTTCCCTGTAAAGTCTTCTATGCTCACCTCGGAACATAGGAATGGTGGCATAAGTAAGATCCATATGCAAAGTTCCTCCAAGTTTTTTAATCCATTATCTTGACAATAACATGAAAAACTTGGGGGGAACATCAGCTGCCACAATGTCCATGACCACACTCTTCATGGGCAACTAAAACAAGGGCACAACCAAGTGTTTGACGACCCCAAGACACTTTACTTTCCTGAAGTCAAAAGAATATAAATCATGGTAGGCCTTTGTGACTTCTAATCCGAGTTCATCCATGACTGCCTTGAGCATGAGATTGTGAGAGGCCCCCGAGTCCATTAAACAGTTATGCAACACCTTATCGTGTATGTTTAATGATGTATAGAAGGGAGGAGACAAATCATCCCTATCTTCTATCAAAGGACCTAAGATAACTATTGGCTTTTCATCTTGAAGATTTACTGAATCGGTGGTATCAGGGAGCAACATTTTAGAAAGATATTTTTAAAATTCTTCATTCTTTATCAGTTCTAAAAATGGCACATGAAGCTTGATTTTTTGGATCTCATTTTCAAAGCTGAAGGAAGATGGAGATTTCAGAATCTCCTTTACTTTTGGGATAGGATCCTCAACCAAAACTGGGGGGTTTGAGTAGCTTTTTCTTTGCTGCCAACTGTCACATCCTTGGCAGATTTTTCTGCTTTTGTGGGCTGATCAGAAGAAAAAGTCCTCCCCCCTTTATTTTTAGATCTTAGATCATATCCACTAGGATTCTACTTTTCCTTCTCTCCCATACTTAACTCATTTATTTGGTTATCCATCAAGGACTTCCCATATGCAGATTGGGTTAAGTGAGGGGATGGAGGGTTGTCACCCAAGTAGTGGATCTCAGGACCTATGTCTTCTTCCTCTTCATGTTCATCAGTGATCAAGTTATTATGGAGAGGAGTTTGGATCTTCTACTCATCTCTGTCCCTGTTCCTTTGATCTTTTTGGATGTTATGAGGGGCATTAGTTGGTCTTTTGAAACCACCCCTGCTTTCAGCATTTTGGGGATCCCTATAACCAATCTTTCCTTCTAACTCGAATTTTTCCATTCTAGCAGAAAGTGATTTTAGTAGCTTGGTTACTTCATCTATCTGAGGGGGGGGCAACAGAGGAACTAGAAGTCAGGGTTTCATAAATTCCTTTTCTTCTGTTTCTATCAGCCTTACTCCTAAGTTTGTCAGTTGCTAATATATTGGATTTCACTTCAAGGGTTGCATATGAAATATGAGCCAAGGAGGTAGCTCTTCTTTATCTCACTAGAAGACAAAAGTCGAGGTCAAAAGCATTAGCATAAGTTATCTTGGTCGAGGTTTCTGTAGGTTTAACTTCAGCAAGAATCTTTTTATACATTTTATTAAACTTTTTAGAAAAGTCTAAAACATAATTCCCCTCCTCTCTCTTAAGTGCTCCAAATTCTGTAATATAATATAGGAGGTCCTTTTTATTTCCCCAATGTCTTAGGAATGCATAATCCAAAGTAGCAATCCCGTTAATAGATCTAGGAGGCAAGTCCTTGAACCAATCCCTGGCATCGCCATCAAGGCTCTGTACAAAAACCCTCATCCACACATCTTCATTCTCGATGCACTGGATCTCTGCAAATCTATAAAAGGATGCAAGGTGCTCTTCTGCAGTCATGTCTCCCTCTCCTGTGAAATGAGGCATGTATTTAAGGTAATCTGTGGTTGGGAGAGCATTCAAAGGCTGAGGTAAAACCAGAGGGACGTATCTGGAAGCCCAAATCTCAGCCATCCTGTTCCTAGGAGGATTATAACCCGACATTTGGATCTGAACTATAGGAGAACCAGGAGGATATGGAGTTCGGATAGGCGAGACTGGGGCTGTGGTTCTGGGAGAAAGAGGAAAAGGCTGAGTGTTAGGAGATAAATATGAGGGGATAGATGTAACATGGGTTTCCCCTTCTGTAGCTACAACAACTCTAACAGGGGAGGAGTAATAAAGTTTGGTGTAGGAAAGTCTTCCAAGATCAAAACTCTCTCCTTCCACTTCAAAATTTCAGGGGATAAAGGGGCGTCAAATCTCTCCTTCCAAACCAAAAATTGGAGGGGAGAAATCGGCAAGAAAACTCCCAAAATTTAAATTTCTTGAAACTCCAATAGTTTGTATAATAGGAGGATCAGAAACAACTACTAGAGTTTGTAAAGAAGGATTATGCAAATTATCAGAAAAACTTGGTATAGTAGTGGAGGTATCGTTTTGTGCGGTCTTTCCCTTTCTGATAATTACCTCTGGGTCAGCTTCAGACATTGCTAGAGGCAGCTGTGGAGTAGACCTCGTGTGTCTGCCTCTGGAAGCCACAACTGAAACAGTGGAGTCGTAACAATGGATTTGCCAGGTGCATAGTTGCAATCTTCAATGTATTGAGTTCTGATGCACCTTCAGAATCAGTAAGCTTTGTTGTTCAATCCCAGGGAAAATCTTCAATTTCATCCCCGACAACGGCGCCATAAATGTTAGCACCATAAGTCACCTTCTGATTGCTTAGAAGGTAAGCCCAGTACCCATCAGTTTATAAGTAAGTGGTAATTGATTTTTTGAGTGGTCAAATGGAGGAAATTCAATGAGAATAACGTTCTAACTCAGAAAATTCTGGGCAGGCATGCACAAACAATTGAGGTCTTGAATCAAATTCAGTTAGTAAGTTGTAGTAAGGGTGAGTAGGAGGAAGAACTGGTGAGAAAATGTAGAGGTCTTCCACGGACATCAGGTCTTCCAACATCCTAAAGAAGAAAAACTCAGAACACAAGATCCTCCTAGATTCAGAGCTTCAGGAAACTAAAAAAATGCTATAATAGTACTGTAATCAAACATGTATTACAACACGGTCACAAACAGTCCATGTGAATCTTTCAATCATAAACTATTTCAGTTTCAAAGGCGAAATAAGATGGAGTGAGAAGCTAACTTAGATTAATTAATATGTCTCAAAAAACAAATACATAACCAGAGAACCAATGTTCTTAATCAAAATATTAAAATATCAGGGAGCCTAGCTCAACCATTCGACCTTGACAAAATATAAAAACTGCCTATATATAGGCAAACTGCTGCAACCACCATGCCTGTGATCAGACCCCTGAATTCAAGGCTTGTAGCCGACGCCCTCTATGCTAGACTTTCTAGGCCTCCTTCGTCAGACGTGAGGCAAGAGCATTTATACATTTTACAGGAAAATCCATCCAGGAGGGAGTTTCGATGGACAGTCTGCCTTCATTTCCTCTCTCTACAACGTCTTTCATTTATTGGGTGAGGCGAGGTCTCAACTTCTGCCTCTATCTTAAATAACTTCATTCTTTGGGATTGGGATGAGGCCTTACGCCCATGAATGTTTCCAGTCGGCGCCCACGATTTCTATGAGTCAATCCTGGAGCCTCGAGGCTCTGCTGCTCCTCCTCTGCAATCAACACAGGCAATTTTGCTCCTTTGGCGCGACTCTCTTCCCATGTGATCAGACGTCGAGACCATGAGCTCGCTTCTGGGGCGTTTCGCGTCTTCGCATTTCGGGAGTCTTGCCGTGCTCTAATTCTGAAATCCCGACTCGCGAAACTGGGAAATTACTTGATCTGGCGCCACACGTCCCTTAGGTTTGGAAGGGCTGAGATTGATCCATCAGTTTTTCGGATCTCGGGACTTTGGGCCATGGATGAAACTTTACGACAAGAACCCCGAACTCCCAATTCTCGATCCTCCACAATTTTTCGATGTCAGATCAATGACCCTCGCCTTTTCTCGATCGAACGACCAAGATATTTTTGGGACTTTGCACTTCGCGAGTCTTCAAGACTCTACCCTCTTACTTTCCCAACTCGCAAAATCATGAAAAGGTGATCCAACGGTCAAGATCTCTCCTTTAATCAACGAGTGTGATTTTTTTCGCGAGTTCTAAAGACTCTGCTCTTTGACCGCTCCATCTCGTGAAACCATGAAATGATAATCCCGTGCCACACATCCTTCCCAGGATCGACGACTAAGATGGCATCATGATTTCACAACTCTGCTTGGCACTATACTTCGTGTAACTCTATGACCCGATCGCCCGATGGCCGCCGATCTGTTTTGCCCGATGGATCTTCATCGTTGGAAGATAAGCTTGTCTGCTTGCTTGTATTTTAGGCTCGAAAATGACTTCTATGAAAGCCGCGTTTTGTGTTCATGGATGCGGCCTATAAGATCAAAGATTTGGATGATTTGTTGTGAATTGAAAATCAGGGAGACCAGGCACCCGATCGAACAAGGTCAAGCAGAAAACGACTTCGTCGATAGAAGAGTAAAAGAAACTTCAAGACTTGGCCTTGCGAAAAGGATAGATACAAGGAAAAAATTCAGACTTAGGTAGAAAACACAACCAAATAAGACTCTGTCAAATTCTGGCGTTAACAAATTCATTTAAGTATTTTTAACATCTGAATATTTTAAATGGGTTCTTTTCCTTTTTTTTAATAAAAGTTTTGAAATAAACTTTCATTTTCAAAAATTTAATTAATTTCCATTTAAAAGAGGGGGACTGTGTTTTAATTCTATGGAAGTGATAATTAACTTTTCATCCTTTGAAACCAATTCATATGTGATATTAATTGTCTTATCTTTCCACCGATATAAATTTTATTCAAATTCGACTCCCGGATCTCAAGATATGACCTCGTGAAGTTAAGTTGTCAAGTAAACTCATAAGAAAACAAGCTGACTATTATTTTAATTTATGGGAAAAATGTAGCCATTTTCAATCCTTGAAACCTATACCAACCTCTTCTTCATTGAAATACCTTCCAACGGTATAAAATTTGCATGATTTCGTCACCTATAGCTCAAGTTATGGCCTGTGCAAGATCATGACTCAGCCACCGTCGATCAAGTTCATGGGAAAATGTGGGCCTTTGATATCAAATTCATTTTTTCTCCTTTTTAAATTCGACTTTTTGGTCATAAAAGTTACCCCACATGCATGGGAGTATGTGAGTTTTTATTACATATAATTCTAAGTGTAATGGAGACTTAGTAAGAAACTTGAAAAGAGAAGAAGAATATGGAGCTTAAGAGGGTTCAACCTCCCCTTAGAAAATTGATTAAATAGTAATATTTTGACCCTAATTATACTCCAGCTATGCCCAATCAGTACTGATGAGTCAACCATTCAAACATATCCATGCGTCATTATGTGGTTGGTCAATTATCTGCTAATAAGAATTTGCCATGTGTCACAAATTGTATGCTTCCTAAGAGGGTTCAACCTCCCCTTAGAAAATTGATCAAATAATAATATTTTGACCAAAATTATACTCCAGCCACGCCGAGTCAACATTGATGAGTCAACCATTCAAACATCTCCATGTGTCATTATGTGGTTGGTCAATTATCTACCAATAAGAATCTGCCATGTGTTACAAGTTGTATGCTACCACGTGTCTCTTGGATATATGTCCAGAAAACTTAGGGCAAGAGAAATAATATTAAAATAATTTGAGAAATTCATGGGGTTACGTGAAATATGGAAAAGGGAAATAAAATAAAATGAGAATATGAATGTGACTGTGGAAGTGGATAAGTATGGAATATGTGGTATATAGGGTAGAGTGTAAGAAAGAAAAATGGTTAAGTATGGAGAGGAGAGTAAGGGAGAGTAGTGAGGAAAGCCAGTAGAGTGAAAGAGGGAAAAATGGTTAAGTATGGAATGAAAGTATGAGAGTAGAGTGAAAGAGGGAAAAATGGTTAAGTATGGAAATGAGAGTAAGAGAGAGGAGAGTAAGGATTGGAAGGTAGAAAAATGACTAAGTATGAGAAGTGAAGGGGATATGAGAGTAATGAGAAAATGGAAAAATGACTAAGTATGAGAAGTGAAGGGGATATGAGAGTAATGAGAAAATGGAAAAATGACTAAGTATAGGATGAGAGTACGAAGAGAGGTGAAGGGATAAGAGAGGAAAATGGTTAAGTGTGGAGATGGATGGAGATGGAAGGTGAGAGAAATGACTAAGTGAGGAGAGTACTTAGTCAAAAAATTGAAAATGAAGAGGAAAGGTGCACCATGGTTAGACAAATTCTTTTTAACACTTTTCAAAGTTATTTTTGTAATCTCTTTGTTGGAATTTTGAACAAAATTGTGAATATCTTAGGCATACCGAGTCAAATTTTGATTCCGAAAAATTCCTGACGAAGCTGAGACTGAAGGCTACGTAATGAACTTATAATTGTTCAAAAATATTCTTCTTCTGATGTCAATTTTTTTTTATTATGCCAAGAGAGGGAAAATATAGATGACCAATTTTTGTCAACAACTATTGAGACAAGAAGTTGTATACATGATAGTATACATCCATGTACCGAAGGAGAAGAGGACGAAGTTAGAACCTTATGGAAAGAAGGAATATTTTGTGGGAGACAGATAAGTCTCACATGGATATTGATTATGAGGAGTAGGAAGCTTCAAAGGATGACTGTACAGATCCCTCTAGTTCATTTGTTCATCCTTTAGATCATTTGGAGGAGTTAGTAGAGCCAACAAGGCCAACATATCTATTTAGAGATGTTGCAGTGACCAAGAGGAGGATATCATGGCTTCATGACACTTTGCAGGATACAGTGAGGCATGCATCTCCCCATGATACTTTCAGGGAGATAAAATGACCTCAGATATTCTCAAGTTATTGACGAGCCACATCATGAGGAGGAGCAGATGGCTCCACCAGTGGTGAGGTAGGTGGTCCCACCAAGTACCAGTTCATAAGGAGCCAGAGTTTAGAGGGAGTCATCCCTCAAGATCCATTAGGGAGGAACATACCCCCAGGACAGTTCATAGGAGATCATACTTCAGAGGAAGTCAACAGATGCAAAGGGAGCGTATGGCTCCAAAGATTGTACAGACTCAAAGGGAGTCAAGTTTCAGAGGGAGCATGCAAAATCAGAGTGAGACTGATATCAGAGAGAGTCAATTGAGTCAATGGGAGACCATTCATTCATAAGGGTTCCCCCCTTAGATTCAGGTGGGAGAGATACATCTTCCATGACTGACAAACAAGTGTCATGAGTCGAGGAGACTTCTAGAAGATGTGAGATATATTGGGAGGATACACTTGCTTCAGTAGAGCCTACTTCGGTGACAGAGGGAGTTGGCATCAGAGTTTAAGATGGAGGGTATTGTTCAGATGTACTATTCCTCAGATTAGAGGCGTGGCAAGATCATATGATATCTTCCTCAGTCAGGATATACTGATGAGATTTGATATGATGGACTTCAAGTCCATGGTTACACCTATGAAGACAAATCTAAAGAAGTTGAGTGATTCTAACTCAGATTCAAATTTGGAGGATCCCACGATGTACAAGTAGTTGATTGGATCCTTGATGTACATGGTTAACACCAAGCCAGATAATTTCTTTGCACCTTGATCCAGTTCATGGTAGAGCCGAGACACTACCATTGATTTGAAACAAAGAATGATTTGAGGTACCTGCATGGTACAATCAGATATTGCCTCAAAAATGTCTCAGGTGGTGAAGTAAGGCTGCAAGGATATACATAATCCAATCGGGCAGGGAGTGCAGTAGACAGATTGAGCACCTTGGTGTGCTGCTTAAGCTTGAGATCAATTATGATTTCAGGAAAGTAGCTTTCTGCAACACTAAGTACAACAAAGATGGAGTATATCACAACCAGTATCGCAAGAAGCAAAGCAATGTCGTTTTAGAAGCTCCTTGCAGGACTTCATCTGAGACATGATGCATAATGGAGCAGTGAAGCTCCATTACATATCCATAGATGAGTAGAGAAGAAATTCTCACCAAATAAGCTTGGTGTGATGCATAATGTATCCCTCACTAAGAGGGAGTGTTGATGTTTTAAGAAACACCGAGAAACCATTCTCCTCCGATGGCCCCGCTGACTTGGATAAGGAGAATGGCCCAAGCATAGTATTTGTTGTTGAACATACTCACTTGATAAGGATTGAAAAAGACTCGAGGTGCTAATGCTTCTCTAGATGGCAGTATCGGGCTGACGTTTTTCTCCGATGGCCATGCTGACTTGGCTAGGAAAATGGCAGACATTCTCCTCTGATGGCCATGTTGACTTAGATAAGGAGAATGGTACATTATTCTCCAATGGAAATGATGACTTGGATAAGAAGA
Organism: Picea mariana; assembly: GCA_032191745.1. Classification (NCBI taxonomy): domain Eukaryota; kingdom Viridiplantae; phylum Streptophyta; class Pinopsida; order Pinales; family Pinaceae; genus Picea; species Picea mariana. The sequence goes on from JASDQU010243030.1 coordinate 77,821, forward strand.
ATGGCCCAGGCGTAGTCTTTATCCTTGATCATGTGACTTGATCAAGGACCAATGAAGACTCGAGGTATATGTGCATTTGATAAACATTCTCCTCTGATGGCCATGCTGACTTGGCTAAGGAGAATGGTCTAGGGAGTTGATGCTCTCCATGTATTAGCATCGGGCACACACTCTTCTACGATGGCCATGTTGACTTGGATATGGAGAGTGGCCCAGGGTGTTTATGTTCTCCATGTATTAGCATCAAGAATTCTTATCCGATGGCCATGCAAACTTGGATAAGAAGAATGATCCAGGTGTGGTCTCTATCCTTGATAATGTGACTTGACAAGGACCATTGGAGACCTAAGGTTTTATGTGGGAGAAGCATACATGAACTGGGTGCTTTTTGGGAGAAGTATACATCAGCTGGGTGCATGCCATAAAATACTACATCAACCAGGCTCAAGGACAACCCTTCTATGACAAAAGAAAAATCCAATTATGGAGAATTCCTCCCTCGTTGAGAGGGAGTGTTGAAATTTTGCAACTTCAGGCAGTTATTCTCCACAAGAAAGTACAAGAAGACCCATATACACCATTAAAGAAGTCCCAGGAATAAATTAAATATCCAATAAGAGAAGTCGGCCCCACATGAAAAGACAAGTATGGAGAATTCCTCCCTCGTTGAGAGGGAGTGTTGAAATTTTGCAACTTCAGGCAGTCATTCTCCACAAGAAAGTACAAGAAGACCCATATACACCATTAAAGAAGTCCCAGGAAGAAATTAAATATCCAATAAGAGAAGTCGGCCCCACATGAAAAGACAAGTGATTTGACAAGTATAAATAGAGGCTGGTTCATTTCATTATAACAAACACAATTCTCTCCTCATATAATGCGCACTAGGAAGTTTCTTCGTGCTAGTTGTCTCATGCCAACTACAGTTCTTGGTCTCTTTACTTATGCACTATCTTTTGGAGAGGCTCTAGGTTTGGAGGATCTTTCTCTTGGTTATTTTTGGTCATATTTTTGAGGTGCTAGACTTGGGAAGGACTTTCTCTATATGGTATTTTGATCTGGTGATGGTGATGTACTGGTAATATCTTGGACTAAATTCTTCTATAATAAAGGTTGTTGGGTTTTCTCCCAAGGTTGGGTTTCCCAGGATAAATTCTTGTGTTCTTGTGTCTACTATGTATGGTTAATGTTTCTAGATCTTTTTATTTCTACTACATTGTTACAATTGAGATTTTCAATGTATAATTATTCTATGATAACTATGGGATGAAAGTGAATCTTGTTTGTAATCTTAAGGAAACAACTATCAAGATCTTAGAATAAGAAAAATCAACACATCTTGTGCTGGATAGAGAGAATTATTGTTTCACTTGACCAACCAGGAAACTGTTGTCATGAGAAGTTTTTATTTTTATTTTTCTAGGGCCTCCAGATGTTGTTTGAATTGTTTGTAATATTGATACTTTGGGAGCATGCCATGAGAAACCATAGTCTTGGTATGCTAGTATAATTCCAATGTCTTGTACAACTTGGACTCCCGTGTGTGAGTGCAGCCAAGGTATGGAATGATATCACCCACATGTGCATCAACCTACTCATATTCCTGATAGGCATGAATTATCCTCATGTCCTCTTCCAAAGCTGACATGACTTCCTTTTCTTCCCGAGGGACCAAATGTACATAGAAATCTGTATCCTCCACTGTTGTTGCGACTTCCCGTGTTCGGAAAACATGAGTCTTCCTTGCTTGCATGACTCAAGGAGTCATGGAAGTGATGAGGAGAATGGAAGAGATTTCCCAAGACGAGGCTGAAATGCAATCAGGGGTAGAACCAAGAATACACCAGAGACAGAGTTGAAGCCAAAGGCATGGATCAAAATGAGCCATGGAGAGCCCCCTTGCCATGCTTATCGACCGATCAATCATCATAACATAAAGAGCCAAGGATGCATGCCACCAATATGTACTTTCCATCATAAATGAAAACTTAATTGTGATACGTCTAGAGAGTGTCCGACTGGGGCTTACCATTTTCTCCCACCACTGCAAATTGTGAAGCCTTGTATCTAGCCTTATCTATTGCACGTGGGATTTTCATTTCTGATAGGACAGGAAGTGCATCCCCCTTTCCCACCTTATGAACCTCCATCGCTCCAGGTGGCACCCGATTTAGGGGATATCTCCAAGAATATTGATTTGAAAAGAAAAAGTGAAAT
>JASDQU010243030.1:88044-109742 GCA_032191745.1 Picea mariana
AATATAAGTATTGCATTACCTCTTTGTTGTAGTGTTAATGATGACAATATGGGATATTGGATTTAGTGTGGATGTTATTTGGGTAAAAAAGTCATTAGGTTTTAGAGTAAGAATTAGAAATGATTTTAATTAGCTAAGAGCTTGTCTTCCTTGGATGTAAGGAAACATGTCAATGACCCAAGACCTAGAAGCATCTAGCACAAGTAAAAGTCTACCCATTTATAACAAGTCATTTTAGGGGCATGGTATTTTTAATTAATAATGACGAGTTACCCACATTCGTTGATAACAACCACTAATAATTATCCCCATTATAAATACAACCACTAATTATTCTCATTATAAATTGACAACTAAATTATGATAAATTTTATTATCTTCAAAAAATAAATAAATAAAATTAAAAAAATAATATCTAACAATAACCATTAAACATATATATTTTCTATATAACTAAATTATACATAACTATTAAAAAGTAAATAATGAAACATAAGCATATTCCATTTGATTATGTTCTTCCAATAATAAGGACACTTAGACTTACACCTTGCTTTAATTGATGATGATGATGATGGTTAACGTCTTCCGAGATCAAAATTGGTCTATCAGACCTTAAGAAAGGTAAGATATTACTCAGATTTCTTTATAACGTTATTTCGATGCTCAAAACACATTAGGAGAAGCATTCCAAGATCACTATAGTTTTGATGACTCAGAAGGTTAGGAAGGTTGGTTTTATGACATATATTTTGAAATTGAGATCTAATTTGGGTATATTCAAGGCACTCTAGGAGAAAGTGATTTTCATCTTCAACCCTCTTGGTGTCACAAAGGTGACATTCTTTCATGCCATGGTGTTTTGGGGATTGTCCAATGCCCAATCTCACTATGTAGCTCATGAGAATTAGTTCTAATTTTGGAAATATTGATTCTCTTTTTAATGCTAGTCAAAACAAAGAGACACTTTCGATCATCAAGATTAGGGTTAACCACCTCCTTATAATATCTTAATTTTATTTTTTCCTCTAATTCTTTATCATATCATATATTCTCATTAAATTTATCTTGAACAATATTTTTATTATTATCGATATTCTGCAGAATAACTTCTTCTTTTATTCCCCAATGATTTAGCTAAGGCTTGGCATCATTATGCCATCCCCGTTTGAGCCGTTGGTGATTTTGGCTAGAGTCTTACGCAATTTTGAGGAGCCTCTTGTCATTCATGTTGTTTATCTTGTTCTTGTACATTAAGTACCTAATCATAGTTGTGTTCTCAATGAGGGAAAGGCTCGCTTCTATGAGGAGGATAAGATAGGGTGTATTGCCTTTACTTTTGAGATTATAAGTTATAAAATTCTTTTGGATATGTTCTATCTTTCTCTAGGAATCTCACAAGATACTACATCCCCAAAATTCACATCCATACAAGATATCATGAGTGACAAGAGTCTCAAAGAAGATATTTTTCTTATCCCATAGTCAAAGGTCTACTAATTTACAATTATTTTCAAGCCCATAATAAGCTTTCCACCCTTCATTTACTCTTTCCTCAATCAAGGATAATTTTAAGAATGAAAATTTATATTAAAATGTAGAAACCTGGTTTTGGCACAGGGGTAGACCCAGGGTTCAATGCTTCAACAACACACCAACAAAACCCTAACTACCAACCCTTTCGGCAGCACCTGCGAAGCAGGCGAAGTCTCACCCGAGGTAGAAGTAGGGGGGGTTACAAGAAACAAGAGTCTGTAACCAAGTTGGGACACAGATCTGTGATAATAACACTTTGCAGAGTACTCTAGTAACATTTAGAAGATGATATGCATTAGTTCATTAGCTTTAATAACTTCACAAAACCTTCCCTAATAATAGATCAACGCAGTAACAATAAATATTAAGTACTTCAACCACTTAGCACATAGCAATGAGTTATATCTAGCATTCATTCATCCTTAACATAAGTAAAGCACTAAGCAACAATAGATCTATCTATCATACATAATAACAAAGGCACTAAGCAGATAAATGACAAGCACAACATAACACAAAGCACACCAAAGACACAAGATATGTGTGGTTCACCCCAGTGTGGGGCTATGTCCACCAACTGCATCTCTTCTATTATTCTTCAATCTCTTACACTCATTCGCTCCTATGCACTAAGCCATAGAGCCGGGCTTCGCAGAGGGCAGGAGATTTGTGCACTGAGCACCAGATCCTTCTTCCCAAAATTAGGTCAAGACACAAAGATAACTTCTCTATCGATCACAAAGCCTTACATGCATATTTTGTTGCACAAAGCAACCCAACTACAACTTGCACTTAGCTACGTAGACTTCACTCTTACTTCGCTTGCTTCTACCATACATTCTTACACTTATTTATACTTTTAAAATTCCTTACAAAAAGGCCTAATCATGAGTAAACCCATGGGCTGACATCCCATAACCCATTACAAAAACCCTAGGGAACCCCTTGTTGGGTCCACAAATCCCGCAAAACAAGTGAGATCCGCGATCTCAGCTCCGCCAGGGCACTCCTTCCTAAATCACTGTGTCGAAGTCCAAAAAGTGGTCAAACCCGACCAAGGTTTCCTCAAAACTTGGTCGAGGGCCAACAGGCCCCCAACACTCACTTATGACTTGTCCCAAGTCACTCAGGTCTGGTCAACGCTGCTTCGATGGCCTCGAGCTTAGCTCGATTTTCCTCGACTTGCTGCTTCGCCTGAGCCTCCTGCTTACTGAGCTCCTGAATTGTCTTCTCTGTAGCAGGCACTTCCAGGCACTATTCCACTAATGCAACCACTTGGTCCAATTGCGAGCCTTGTCCCTCAATTTATTTGAACACCTTGCAGGCTTCATCCTGCACAGGTTGTAGCTTCTACGCGACTTCCATTACCCTACCCTGGAGGGCAGTGATCTGCTGTTGCACTGCATGTTGTTCCTGAGATCTCTTCATTCTTTCTACCATAGTGAGTAGCTTCATTTGCGCCTATACTAACAGTGCCTGCTGTTGCGCCTACTGTAGTTGCGCTTCCAATTTCCTTAGCTTTGTAGATTCTGTGAGGCGTTCATAAATCTGCATGCTTCTATCACTCATCTATTTGCATTATGATGCGAGGGCTATGATTCTTACAACTGCATTCTTAGTGGCTTCCTCCCTCTGGTTGTGCACTTCCTGTGGAGTTCTCGGTATTTCTTGGACGTCCAACTGTGTTATCCTCGCTTGAAGTTGCTGGATGGTCTCAACGATCTTTGTTACTTGAGCCTTGAATGACTCCTGTTCCTCCTGTGCCAACCCTGGCACAGAGTGACATGATTTTCTCACAACTTCCTTAACCGTGGCCCATTCTACGAGCAACTGCTTCTTTTCTCTCTGTATCTAGACTTTTTCCTCCTGGATCATGGCCTGAAACTCTTCTTTCTCATGTTCATAGGCGGTTACACAGTATCGCGCTATGCGTAACTATTATAAGGCTTCATCCTTCTCTTGTTTCAAGGCTTATGTAGCCTTCTCCTTCTCTTCCTGGATTCTCTGAAGTCATGCTTCTGTCGCATCTGCAAGTCTTCTTAGTTGGACTGGTTCATCTTCCAATTCTGTAGTCTGTGACGAAGGGGGCGCAATGTGTATTGCACGAACAAATTTCTATACTTCTTTCAATTCTTTCTCAATCCTTCCATACAAATCCTCCTGCTTTTCTACATATCTTTGCCAGATATCCTCAGAAATGTCTTCCATAGCTCCGTGGACTAGACTGATATCATCCTCTGTGAGCGTTGCCTCCTACTAGGGCTTACTAGTGCGCATATTCTTTCTTGCTGAAGGTTTCTTTGGAGAAACCTTCCTCTTCTGTGGTGTTACTGTTTTAGTCGAGGGATCTTGAGGCGATGTAGCTTCGCCTTCTCCTTTCTTTTCTACTTCATCCCTTCCTCCTTGTCCATCTACTTGGTCTTCTCCTCCTCCTCCTGCGGGCGAGCCAGATCCATTTTTTTTAGAGGCGCTATCCTCCTCATCGGTCTCTATATTCTGGACGTCTTCCTACTTCTTCTTCTTCTTCGTCCTGCTGGACTGTCCGACATGCTCGACCCGGGTGGCCAAGGGGCTTCCTATGGTGTTAGTGTCAGAGAGTTCTGCATCAACAACAGGTACAAGGAACTCCTCCGACCATTTCTTGGTGATCTGCTCCATGTCTTTATCCGTCAGCTTGTAATATGATTGTAACTCTTCCTTGCTCTCATCTCTGCGTGCAGTGACATAGATGAAGTGCGGATCTGCACTGAATTTTGCTATTGGTCTATACTGGTGCAGGGTGCGCGGTGTCATACATAGAAAGGACTTGATGGTAACCTTTAGTTGTTGATAATATGCATGGAACACAACGTTCGAATTCCATTGCTTCGACATGTGGTTGGTGTACCAAAAGGTAGAAAACCTAGTGGCCAACGACTCTGATGGTTCTATCTCCGGAAAGGTGGCTCCTTTAGGCATTTTCCAAGCGACAAATGCAATCAACATGATCAGCTAGTTAAAGTGGAATTTGTATCCTAAATTCTAAGCTTCGAGACAATCCTTCTCGAGTTAATTGACGAGGTAACTCACCCAATTCATCTGTATGCCCTCCACACATTTTCTTGTGAGGTCCACCACGAACCCGTTGACCTGTGTGGGGTGCTTCTCTCTTACGAGCTTGCCAGCTATGAGTTGGCAATCGAGGCGCACTGCACCATCCTGGATAGAGGCTACCTTGTAGCCTCACTTTCATTTTTCAACTTTGCCGTAAGCCTCCTTGATGCGCTGTGCCAGGGAGCAGTCCAAGGCCTTCCCTGGATAAAACTGCTAAGGGTCAGGTCCCTGTGTGCTTAATCCTATAATCTAGTGGATCAACACCAAATCCAAAATAATCTGTTTGTCTAGCCACATGTATCAACCATGATATCATGACAAGATGAGTTTAACGCAAGTGTTAACCTCCTTGTGGCAGCCAAAATGGGGAATCTTCATCACGTTTAGCACGGTGGACTGTGCTAGTCCCTTAATCCATGGCTGGGAGACGATGCAAGGCTTCTTCCTAGTTGACTTTGTCAAGTAGCGGTGGGACGCTAGCATAGCATAGTTATTTCTGTCATCCAGATTGAAATAATTGTTCTTCAGTAACGAGATTTGTCCCAAATGACTTCCAACTACGCATATTCCTTTTGGAATGTACATGGTGATCAGGTGTACTCATATTCTCAGGGAATTCTGTCACGGGTAACAACACCAGCCAAAGGTGGGATATACTTTGGTAAGACTGACAGGATCTGCTTTGCATTAGCCAGATCGCTATGATGCTTACTTTGCTGCTTAGTCGTGGGGTTAACACGACCAGAACAACATCCATTCGAAGGGGAATCCTGCAGTCCCCTAGTCAACGACGCTTGTACTCCTTTAGACAACAGTTTTTCAGCCATTAGCTTCCTTAGGAATTCCTCGATAGATTTCTCTAACTCACTAGGTTCGCCCGACATTCAAACTTTTAAATAGACGGGTCCGGGTAGGTGAACGGATAAGCGGGGTAGACAAACAGACAACAATGTCTAGTTTCTGATAACATAGCTCGACACATAATCAATTCTCTGTAAGCTCAGTTAATCACGGGTGGAAAAAGTGGCCTTGATGCAACGTCAGATGGGTTAAATAAGTGGGGCCTAGGAACAGATTCTTCCAATGGGCAGGAATACTTCCATCAATGCGAATCTTTCCGTTATGGAGCGATATCAACGTCCCAAAAGTGGTCCATCCACCCATAAATGTGTTTTCTAGCCATTCCGGAGCATCGTGCTAACGGTCAGGGCACCTCCAACGGTCATATAGCTTCGCTAGGGTGAAGTCCCATTCTGCGCGGTCTTGCTATTCCGACGAGGTTCAAATCTTGTGAACCATCCTCCTGCGAGGTTCCAGTTTGTGAAGTCTTCCATCTGGTTTTTGTATCTTCCTGTAGCTTTTCCATATTAGCTTTCTTTTTACTAAGCTTCCTTTCCTTCTTTCCTGTGATCTGAATCTCTCTAAATTTTTCTGGAATCCTCTTTCCATTTTTATTCTTATCTTCTTCTAGCGCAGTGACTTCGTAGTGCTGATGTGCTCTCAAAGGGTTCAAAGTTAATATCCCTTCTCTTATTAATTCCTGGGTGGGCATTCTTATTTCTTGCATGGATAGTTCCTTCGAACCTTCTTGCATTCTTTCAACCTTGATAGCTAATTCTCTTCACTCTTGCGTTGTTACTTTGTTCTGTTGCTTCAACTTATCCTCTCTTTCTTCTATTAGTCGATCTATTTTTCTACCTATGAAATCCCTTAGTTCTTGCCTTTTCTTTTCTGTAGCTTCTTCCTCTGCTTTCCTTCTGATTTGATCTTTCTCAATCCAAGGCTTACCTAATAAAAGTGGGAAAGGGGTGCTGTTCCCAACAAACTTAATAACTTCAAATTATTCTTCAGTCGATGTTCCATGAATAATAATAGGTACATTAGTAACTCTTCCACCTAGGGTTATCAAATTTCCTTTAAAAAAACCTATCCTTCCCAATGAAGGTACCATAGTAGGCTTTCCCAAAATTTCCCAAGTTTCTTCTATCATAACATTCACTTGTGTTTCCTCATCCAAGACACAGTCTATGTCGAAGTCTTCTATTCTTTCATTTATGCGCTGTTTTACTGTCAGGATCTCTGGTAAACTGACATCTTTATGAACATCCATCATTTCTTTCAACTGCACTAATGTGGTCTGGACTTCCTCTGATCTGTTCTCTTTATGGCTTCCTAAAATTCTCTTAGTCTCTTGACTTACTTCATGGTTTTCTTGTCTCATGTTCATCCTTTCAACTTTAGCAATCATCTTTGGACAATCCTCAACCTCATGACCAATGATCTTACAACAAAGACAAATAGGACCCGTGCCAGTGCATTCCTTAGCTAGATGTCCCGGTCTTCTGCAGTTATAACACAAAGCTAATCCTCTTTTTCTTTTAAACGTTCCCCATTCTCTTCTGTACTGTGCATTAAGATCACAATGCTGGACCTACAATCTGCAAAAATTCTTTCTAGGTTCCTGCATCCACTTATTAGTCCAAAAATTCTTTCTATGCATAGGAATAACATATCTTTCTTCATTTCTATTAAATTTATTTAGATCAAATATTTCTTCCAACTGTGCTCTAGCCTTTAGACTAGGACAAAATCTATTAAACATACTTAAATTCATGCTTCTGAAACAAAAATTTTCACTTATCTTTCTCTTATCAAAGCACAAAGCTTACCTCTTTTCAGATCTTACCTCTTTTCTTCAGATCAGATTTCTTTCTTAGCACAAAGCTTCCCAAGTCAAGTAGAGTACTGCACACTACAACAACAGATCTATGCACAAAGCTTCTCTTTTTTTTTACTCTAGTTCCCAGCAATCACAGTTTCAGGTCCCGGAAACAAAACCATTTGTTGGCACAGGGGCAGACCCAGGGTTCAATGCTTCAACAACACACCAACAAAACCCTAACTACCATCCCTTTCGAAAACACCTGCGAAGCAGGCGAAGTCTCACCCGAGGTAGAAGCAGGGGGGTTATAGGACACATGCATCTGTAACCAAGATGGGACACAGATCTGTGATAATAAAACTTCGCAGAGTACTCTATTAACACTTAGAAGATGATATGCATTAGTTCATTAGCTTTAATAACATCGCAAAACCTACCCTAATAATAGATCGACGCAATAACAATAAAGATTAAGTACTTCAACCACTTAGCAGATAGAAATGAGTTATATCTAGTATTCATTCATCCTTAAAACAAGTAAAGCACTAAGCAACAACATATCTATCTATCATACATAATAACAAAGGCACTAAGCAGATAAATGACAAGCACAACATAGTACAAAGCACACCAAAGAAACAAGATATACGTGGTTCATCTCTTCTATTATTCTTCAATCTCTTACATTCATTCGCTCCTGTGCACTAAGCCACAGATCTGGGCTTCACAGAGGACAAGAGATCTGCGCACTGAGCACCAGATCCTCCTTCCCAAAATTAGGTCAAGGCACAGAGCTAACTTTTCTATCAAGCACAGAGCCTTACATACACATTCTTTTGCACAAAGCAACCCAACTACTACTTGCACTTAGCCACTTAGACTTCGCTTGCTTCTACCATACATTCTTACACTTATTTATACTTTTACAATTCCTTACAAAAATTCCTAATCATGGGTGAACCCATGGGCCGACATCCCATAACCCATTACAAAAACCCTAAGGAATCCCTTGCTGGGTCCACAAAGCCTGCAAAACAAGTGAGATCCACGATCTTAGCTCTGTCTTGGCGCTCCTTCCTTGATCACTGTGTCAAAGTCCAAAAAGTGGTCAAACCTGACCAAGGTTTCCTCAAAACTTGGTCGAGGGCCAACACCTGGGTTAATCTTACTCGTCTTTAATATGCAAAATGTAAAATGTTTGGCAATAGTTTTTTAAAAATATTCAAATTTCTAAGGATTTTATATAGTTTCTATAAAATTTTAGCGATTTTTAAGGTAAAATAATTTTATTCTATGAAATTTGGGCGAATCGTTTTTAGAAAAAATGGAAATTGACGAATCATTTTTTGGGAAAAACCATGTAAAATTATCCCATTGATGAAATTTAGCCCCTAAAATCATCTATGTTCTCAATGCTATAGTCCCAATTGATCTTGCGATGAATATCAATTCCAAGATACTTGTACGAAGGCACTTCATATACAAAAGTATCATAGGTGATCTTGTTGGATTTAATTATCATAACCTTTGTTTTGTTAGTGTTCATAATCATTCTTGTACTAGATCAAATGTCCTTGAGGATGTGAAGTTGATTACTGAGGTCATAGGGGTTTCTTTCCATAAGAAAATTATCATCGACATAGAGAATAAGGATGATGACTATACTAGCAAGAGTAGGTCCAACACAACCTGTAGCTTCTAGAAAAGCTTCCAAATGGTCAATATAAATGACAAAAAGGGTAGGGGAGAGGGGGAAACCTTGATTGAATCCTATATTGTTTGACCAACCCTCAGTTCTCCTAAACTTGGCAATAAAACTCTCATACAACCTTACTGCAACAACTTTCAACCCATAGGGAACTTTGAGCTCTTCTAACTTATTCCAAAGGTTGGTCATAGGAACAATGTCAAAATATTTCCTAAAGTCAATGAAACAACAAATAAGATTGGTTTTATTGTTGCAACACTTCTCTGTAATGATCCTAAGCGTGATAAGGTGGTCCATGGTTGGATGATAACCTCTAAAACTGACTTGGCCTTTATCTATTTTTCCATGGCTTTCTAGCCATATGCTTATCTTTTTCTTCTAAATACTTCCATATAGATTGGCTAAAATGGGGATAATCATAATGGTCCTATAATTAGAGGGATTGATTTTATCCCCACTTTTAAAAATATGTACAATGAGGCTTTGACTCCAGGGTTTAGGAAGCCCTATTTGACTGTTAAATTGAAGAGCTTGTGTATGTGAGGGATCATAATATGCTCTCCAATTTTTAATATTTGAGCTTGGTAGCCTTCAATGTCCTTAGCTTTCCCATTTGCAAGTCGCTTAACCCCAAAACTTGTGTCTTCTATAGAAAAAACTTCATCTTCTATAGAAACTTTTGGAATGTTTCCAAGGACATTACAAGATCCGTAAATATTTTTAATGTAGGAATTTCAGTATGTCAGGGGAATAATATAATTTTCTTTAGTTTTATAAGTTAAAATTTGCCTCCAAAATTTCTTTGGATCTAGCTTAGATAGGTGCAAAAAATTCTCTTGCTTTTTATTTATGTAGTGCCTTTTCCCGATTTTAATTAGGGTTTTGTATCTATTAATCTTATCAGATTTCAAGACTCATTAGAGGCATCCCTAATGCATTTTCTAGCAAGTTTACACTCGTTATCATACCAAGGGTTGGAAATTCTATTCTTCTTTTTACATAACACTTCGATAGAGAATTTTTTTATGGAGCTAGAGAGGGTTATTGTAAAATTATGATATATGTATTAAATGTCATTCTTATATGAAATCATATTTAATTTAGTGTTTAAGTCCTTTAAGAAGAGATCAACTTTATTTTTGTCAAAAAGCGAGTGTCTTTGGTTATTAGAGTTATATTCAAGGGGGTTGTTGTGCAGGATAAAGTTTAGAGTTAGGGTTAAAGGTCTATGATCAGAGTTGGGCTCATGGTCATTTGAAAGGTCAATATTTACTATTTAGTTGTAAACATGGATATCTGAAATCACATAATCCACAACATTTCTACCCAACTCATGGATACAAGTCATTTGGTTAGATTTTGGTCACTTCATTAGACCATTGCAAATGATTAGATCTTGATAATTGTAAAGTTTGATTAGCTTGGTACCATACAAATTATCGGTCAAGTCTTCCAAATTTCTCTTGTATCTATTAGCTAAAACAAGGTCCTTGTCTAGCCATAGAGGATTAGGGTTGGAATCCTTGCTTAAGATAATAGCTTGATTAGTTGCAGTTATAACATTAAAGTCTCCTAGCAAAATTATACTATCTTCATTTCTCAGATTGTAAATATCTTGTTCTAAGCTTTTATAGGGACAATTTTTATCTAGATTGTTTTTTGTTACTATAGAAGGTATAATTAATAGGTGCAAAATAAAAAATTGCTATATACATCTTCTTAGAATTACTATCTAAAATATCCACACAACTGAACTGATTGAGAGGGTATTTTTTATGAAGACGAATGCGAGGAGAGATGTTTGTTCTTATTTAACAAGCCATGCCTCCAACCCCTCTACGACAGGATTTCTTGTTCCATGTCGACCACAATATATATCCTTCTATGTTAGGGACCTTATATTCCTCATGCTGCCAAGTTTCAACCAGAAATATAATATCAATTTGTTATGAATATAAATAATAATAAATATTTATAAAATAAAATAAATAAATAATAATAATAATAATAATAATAATTAATAAAAAGACATTATAATGAAAATATGTGTCTTATCGAAAATACATGGCTATTAATGAAAGGACACTCCACCTAGGTATATATAATGGGGCCCTTAGTTGTAATCTATCATCTCATATTTTACTTGTACATTATATATATAATCCTAAATGGATTTCTTTATATTCCAAGCATTTTGGGTATTTAATCAGTGAGCCAGATTTGGTTGTCACATTTGGTATTCGAGCCAGTGTGATCCTGGCCATTGGCCACACTTATTCATACTTTGTTTAATCCAGATTTTAGCCAAGCCCTACCTTATTAGATTTTTTCCGATCGTCTGGTCAATGACCACAATCAACCTTTGGCCATTCGACATTCAAATTTCGTTGAAAGAAAAAAGATGATTCCTCTGCAAATTTTAAAAAATTTAAAATTCAGTGATTACCGTTCCACTGTAAGATTGAAGAAACCAAATATAAAGAGTCAAATTAAAGAAAGAACAAAAAGAGGAGAATTTATCCATACAACGACAACAACCGCTTCATCTGTCCGTAATGTGCCTACACAACATAATTAGATGTTGTACAATTAAATTAATTGCAGAGCCGTACATAAGCTAATTATAGAGCCGTACAACCAACAATTACATAACAATATGATTGAATTCAATTTACTGTGCATAAATTAAAAAATCATACTACCATTAAATTATATCTATACCATATCCATACGTCAAAGGACCGTGTCCAGTGGTAAGACACTCATAAGGAAATTAAATTGTATGATTGAAAAATAAAATTCGGCTAGTACAAACATTTAAATCCATTGTACCATCACCAGAAATTTGGGTTTGTACCTTTCGTTGTATTTTCAAGCACACCATCTCTTGATTTTTTCTGATTTTCAGATCTGATAATTATTGTCTTATGATTTAATTTCTACTATTATCATGGAATAATTACACACTGAAAACCTCAACTGTAAGTAGATATTGTATGAGATGATATATTACAATTGAGGGCTCCGGTATATATATTTGGGCAGAGTTCCCTTTAATTAATGGACATGTCTTTTCCATTATTGTATTTTCATTAATTAATTAATTATTAATTATTATCTATTGATTATTTATATTTATACATTATATTATAAATATATTATTTATAATATAATGTAAATAAATAAATATATATATATATGTGTGTGTGTGTGTGTGTTGATGATCATTTCCTCACATGCACATCTAATTAATATAGAACACTCCATCCTGGAGCAGGCAATGTGAGATCATCTCAAGTCTTTATCACTCCTAGTCAAATCAACATGACAAATATGAGAGAGGCTACGCCTAGGCCTTTCACCACTAGACAAATCAACATGTCCAAGTGAGTGAATGTATCATCCTCCCTTGGTTAAATCATCATGACCAATCTGGGAGAATCTTTGCCCGATTATGCTAACATCCTGGGCCATTCACCACTAGCCAAATCAACATGGCCCCATGGGTGAATGTATCATTCTCTCTTGGTCAAATCAACATGACCAATCTGGGAGAATGTCTTTCCGATGCTGAAACATCAACACTCCCTCTTAGCGAGGGAGACATTATACATCACGCTAAGCTTGTCTCTGAAGTATACAAACTTTTCCCTAGACTCATGACACCTTCCAGTCAGTCCTAGGAGATGTCTCACTCCCACCTGAAACTGAAGGGAAACTCCCTCTGCGACTCTCCCTTTGAGCCAAATTACTCTCTCTGAGATCAATCTCACTTTGGGTTTGCATGTGATATAATCTAGCATCTCGAGTCTTTATCACTCCTAGTCAAATCAACATGACTGAGGAGAAAGAATACACCTAGGCCATTCATCACTATCAAATCCCCGTGAGTGAATGAATCATTTTTGCTTGGTCAAATCAACATGACCAATCTGGGAAAATGTATGCCCGATGCTACATCTTGATCTTGTATATCCACTTGGAAGTCACCACTAACTTCCCCTCAAGTCTTGACACAATCTCCCACACATATTTCTTCATTCTTCATGACATCCTTCCAAAACTATTGGCTTGCTGCCTCCTCATAACTTGAAGGTTCAAAATCAATGATGTGATTGATCAATGCTGTATAACTCGAGAACCTATGAGGTCTTTTTCTCTCCCTGAAAGTACACTAGGAGCTGCATGCCTCTCTGTATCTCACAAAGTGTCACGAAAGCCATACTGGCCTCTTCCTGGTCACTACAACATATCTAGATAGATCCAATGACTCTACTAACTCCTCTTGATAGTATGAAGGATGAAAAACTAGGAAAGAGTGCAATATTCTAGATATAATATAATATGCAGAACAAAAATATTTACCAAGCAATGGCAGAACAACAATGATATATCTGGAACAATATCAAAATAATACCAGAATAACACCATAAAGATAACCTTTATTAATGATAGCAATGTTCACTTGCCTCTTCGAGGGGGAAACCTCCAGTAGAGCAGAGCTCTATTACAAAAATCTCCAAGACAAAAATATCCCATGAATCCTACTCTTATTTATATTAATTCTACTTTCCAAGGAAACTTCTAGAGGAAGATCTTTCTAGAAGCGAAAGCTTCTATTAGGTCTTCTTACATTGACTTATTCAACTTTATTTATTGGGCCTTATTAACTAATGTCAACCTTGATTACATAGAGAACATATCCTACTCACTAATGACCCATGGATAGGGGTTAGGATTGGATCCTAACATGCCCTCCCCCTTCAAAAACAACCTTGTCCTCAAGGCTGCAGGTGCGAAAACTATTGAAGTATGGCCTCTAGTTCCCAAGTCGCATCCTATAGTGACATATCCTTCCACTTGATCAACACTTCCTTGATAGTTACGCCACACAACTAATGTTCATGGTTATTAAGCACTGCTTTTGGTTGGATCCATAGGGAGCCTTCTTCATCTACTTCCAGCATGATGGTTTGGACCTGACAATTCTGTCCCACCACTTACTTTAGACATGAAACATGGAACACTGGATAGATTTTGGAAGTAGCAGGAAGGGCCAATTTATAAGACATTGAACCAATACGCTTGATGACATGGTAGGGCCCATAAAACCTGGGTGCTAACTTGTGATGTCCCTGAGATTTGAGAGATGTTTTCTTGTAAGGTTGGATGCAAAGAAACACCTGATTGCCTTCTTTAAAAACCTTTTTTGAACGATGCTGGTCTGCTTATTGCTTCATGCGATTTTGGGCCATGTGGATATTATCCTTCAGCACCGTGAGTGTGGCCATATGACCTTGCAACATTGTATCAATATATTGGACCTTTGATGTGCCATGAAGATAGGTAGTGACTCTTGGTGGCCATTGGCCATACAATGCTTCATATGGGGTCATTTTAGTGGCCGTATGATAGGAAGTATTGTACCACCATTCTTCCAAGGGGAGACATTGCACCCACTAGTGTTGTTTGTCTGAAGCAAAACACAACAAGTAGGTTTCCAAAAATTTCTTGACCACTTCTGTTTGTCTGATGTGCTCATGCTCAGTTGGGTGCCATGCAATTTAAACAACTCTTGCCAAAATGTGCTAGTGAAAGTTGGGTTATGATCATATACAATAGAGGTTGGCATGCCATGTAACTTGAAAATATGATCAAGGAAAAATTGTTCTACTAGGGCTGGTGTGAAAGAGTGGGGTAATGCACAAAAATGAGAATACTTGGATAGGTGATCAACCACCACCACGATGACTGAATTGTTCCCAACTTTAGGAAGGCCCACTATAAAATCCATGGAGATTTTTATCCAGATATAAGATGGAATGGGTAGGGGTTGTAGGGTGCCTGAAGACTTGACAATTTCACCTTTATTACGTTGTCACACCTCACATTCTATGACAAAGTGAAATAATCCTTCTTCACGTTTGCCCAGAAAAAAGAACGACGAGCATGAACATATGTGTTTTGGAAGTCTGAGTGACCAACAATAGTTGATGAGTGCAAGTCATTTAACAACCTTGGATTGAGTGTTGAAGACGCTGATAGAACCAGGTGATCCTTATATCTGAGAATATTTTCCTGCCAAGTGTAGCCGGTGGGAGGATTAGGGTCCTCCTAAAGGTGTTAAATTAATTTGGAGGTAGTTGGGTGTGTTATCCACTCTTGGCATACTTCTTCAATTCAATCAGGGACTGGTAGGGAGAAGGAAAAGATGGATCCATACTCCTCATGTTGTCTTGAAAATACATATGCTCTATATTATATTTTTCCTTTTTGTATATGATTTCATAATCGTAACCCAACATTTTGGTCAACCACTTATTTTGTTATGGGAGGATACCCATTGCTCCAAAAAATATTTCAGACTGTGGTGATCCATTTTGATCTGAAAATGACGTCCCAAGAGATATGGCCACCATGTGTGCACCGCATGGAGAATGGAAATCATTTCCTTTTCATACATAGATCTTCCTAGACCGCGATCACTCAATACTTGGCTAGTAAAGGCCAAAGGTTGACCATCTTGTGTGAGCACAATGCCTATACCAGTGCCAGAAGCATCTGATTCCACCACAAATATTTTTTTGAAGTCATGAGCGACGAGGACATGATTAGTGCACATAGCCTTCTTTAACTCTATGAAGGCTTGCTCAACAATAGGTCTCCAATGAAATGCATTCTTCTTAAGGAGGTCTGTCAATGGCTTAGCAATTTTTCCATAATGGTGGACATATTTCCTACAATATCTTGTGAGACCAAGAAAACCCCTTAGGAACTTTAAGGTCATGGGTCACGACCACTCCTGCATAGCTCGTATATTTTTGGGGTCCACTTTTACCCCTTCTCTACTGAAAATGTGTCCCAATTATTCCACATCGTTGGCTCCAAATGAACATTTGATATTTTTGACAAACCATTGGTTTTCCTACAGCAAGTGAAGGACTTTGTCCACATGAAGAAGGTGGATATCCCAAGTGCATCTATAGATGGGGATGTGATCAAAGAAAACCAAGACAAACTTATGAAGGTAAGGTTTCAATAGTTTATTCATGAGACTTTGGAAGGTGGATGGGGAATTGCAAAGGCCAAAAGGCATGACCAATAATTCATAATGTCCTTAATGAGTTTTGAAAGTAGTCTTCAGGATATATGCCTCCTTCATCTAGATCTAGTGATATCCGAAGAAAAGGTCTAATTTGGTGAATACACAGGCACCTTGAAGTTCATCCAACAGATCATCAATGACATGAATGTGAAACTTATCTTTGATGGTCAGTTTATTCAAAGCACAAAAATTAGGGCACATGCACCAAGTGCCTTCTTTATTTAAGACCATTACTAATGGGGAATAATATGGGCTAGTACTAGGGCGAATTACCCTCGCCTCCAGTAATTTCTGTACCATATTTTCTATTTCATTCTTCTGAGCAAAGGGATATCTGTAGGGATGTACATTGGGGGGTTAACTGCCTAGAAGGAGAGGGATGCTATGATCATGCTCACCCTTGGAGGGAGGTAAGGCTATGGGAATATCAAAGACCTTGGGGTATTTTTACAAGATGAGTTGTAGGCTAGGAGGAATTACCTGAGAGGCATGTTCAGTGACCTGGATGGCATTAAATTGAGCAATCACACCATGTTGTCCTTTCTTCAACAATTTTTCCATCCTGTGAGAGCTAATGATTTCAGGAGAGCCTGCTTGGAGACCCCGTAGAGTATAGGAGTGAGCCTCTTGGGTGAAGCTCATATATAATTCCTGATAATCCATTGTGATCGACCCCAGAGTGCGAAGCCATTCTACGCCTAAGAAAATATCACAACTACCCACGAAAATAGAGAACGTGTGGGTTTTCAGATGATAATCACCCATTTTGAGTTTGACATTCTCACAACGTCCCTCACACTTCATAGTACCACCATTAGCGATGATGATTTGAAAATTAGAAATAGGGCAGACAAAGCAATGGAGCTCATTAGCAAGGTTTTGATGAATACAATTATGTGTGCTACCACTATCAATCAACACCACAATTGATCAATGTTTGATGTAGCCCTTTATCTTCAATGTCGGTGGGGCCGGAGTACCCGAGAGTGCATGAAGTGATATGAACGGTTTCACTGATTCCACCGGGGTGAACTCTGGATCTTCGACATGATCAATTGGCTGAGCCTCCTCTGGGTTCCGAGCCTCATCTGATGGGATATCACAATAGGGAGATGAATTTGATGCATCAATATGGAAGAAATTTTGTTCTCTACATTTATGCCCTAGTGCCTACTTTTCATCACAATAGTAGCAAAGTCCTTGCTTGCGACGTTTTGCCATTTCGGTGGGAGAGACCTTTTGGACCTTCAAGGTTTGGGTCGGTGCAGGGGCAGCCCCGGGGTGAGGATGGTTGGTAAATGGAGCCTTCAGGGATGGTGCCTAAAGGATGGTCTCGACTTCCCTTGCTAATTGACATGCCTGCAACCGAGTAGTAGGATGATGCATGCTCACATAAGCCCTGATGGATTGCTTTAATCTGATGATAAAACATTCAAGGTGAAATTCATCAGATAAGCCTCGAGGAGTTTCACCAAATCATTGTATTTCTTGTCAAGGGATATTTTTAATTTATTTTGGAGGGAAACTATGTTGTCGTAGGGTATGGCAGCAAGGTGTTGTTCCAGGTTGGACACTCTATCCTCCAAGGTTTCTTGGGACTGAGAGAGGGTGGTAGGCATGGTGGAGGTTGAGGTAGAAAAAAAGGTGGTAGGATTAAAATATGGTCCTAAAGATGATAGGTACCTGGGTGATCAGGACAAAGAGAGGAATCTAATGGGATAAGTCTCAAATAAAGGCATCCCAAAAAGGGTTGGGTCCATTGGGAAAATAAGGCTTAAAATTTAAGGGTACCACTGTGATCAGAATGAGGAGAGGAACACAATGGGCTAGGTTACAAATAAGGGTGCTTACGTTCTACCTTGAATACTTTTGTAGTGGCGGAATTCCTAAATTCTCAATAATAAAAAATGTCGGTAGGGAATGTTTTTGCAACAAAAAATTTGATAGGAAACAATTTGAAATGCAATAGATCAATTGTGGAAGCCCCAAGGGTTAATATTTGTAGGGGATCTATAATCAAGGGTTTTCCCTATGCTATATCTCTCTTATATATGTGTAGGGTCCAACAGTAGTACTCGGTCCAATATCTCAGGCCACCAACTAAGGAGGCTAGACTGTACCCTTAGCCGCACTACCCGACTACCCAGGTACTACAGAGTCACTTCCCGAGTGTTGTTCTCGGTGACACTATAAAAATCAGGAGGTCGATCGGTTTATCTATGGAGGGATTCACGATTCCTAGTACGATCCATATACAGGTGTTGTCTGATGCACTACTACTCGAAGGGGTACCAATAGGGATTACAAGGGTGGCCAACAAATGTGCGCTTAAAAACCACTTGTATTTGCTACATGTATTACTCCCCGACCGTGGGTTTATGCGCATCACGCCATATCTCTATAGCTTAAATGTTGAATTATTGTAACTTCGAAGAATATTCTAATTATATTTGAGTTATTATCTTATAGATCAAATCCCCTTTTGCATATTGATCATGTCGGGTTTTGTATAAGATCAAATCCCCTTTTGTGTATTGGTCAAACCATATTTGTATGGTGGTATTTGTAAAGTTGTCCCCTAGTGTTTATAAAGTGGTTTTGACCAATTCTAGAAGAAGTCAACCCTATTGAGTGAAGATACATAACCCTAACGCCTCCTCAAATAGTATTTATATGTGAGGATGGTGCCTCACTTGAACACACTCACTCTCACTCATCCAATGCGCATATCTTGAAGGCAGTTGCAATTGCAGGAGGAAGGAGAAGAGGGGCGCATGCTCAGTCTTAGATTATTCTTGGTGTTTTGGTCTTAGTCTTGGCATTGTATTCGAAATCTATTATGGAGGAAGTTTTTGCTGGGTTTTCTCCCCCATGAGGGTTTCCCAGGATAAAATGTTGCATACCTTGTGATTGTGTTTCTTTCAATGATCCTATTTATGCTGTAGTTTTGGAAATGCATTGAATACTCATATAATTTGGAAATAACCTAATAACAATAGTAAAAACTTAACATGGGATCAAAGCTTGACTGAATAGAGCATCTTTCCATGGGTATCTAAAAACATCATAGTTGTCGTACAAGGAAATTAGGTCTTTTTAGTGAAGAGGAATTTTTGACCAAAAACTATCTTGGGAAGTGTGCCCTGACCTAGCACATATTTTGGCATCTTGAGCGAACTTTTTCAGTGGCTAGATTCTTTGTAAAGTCAAACCCTAGTTTTGACTGGTACTAGAAAACCAGAAAACCAAAACCAGTACCAGAAGTACTAGTCCAAAATTGCACAGGTCAAGTTTCAAGAGGTAAAACTTGGAATCTTCTGAAACAACTAGCTTCAACAAATTCGCCTCAACCTAGCACATCTCCTGGTAAGCTCAATTTCAATTTTTGAGCATTTTCATTTTTTGGTCATTTTCTTACTCCAGGTCAATATGTCTACAAGCACCAAGCTTTTTGACAAGTTAGAAGGTGTGGAAAACTTCCATGCTTGAAAGTACAAAATTGGACTCATTTTTGAAGAGAATGACCTTACAAAATTCATAAAAGAAAATGTACCGGAACTCGAAGAAGATGCAGCCAAAGAGAAGTACAAGAAGGATATGATTAAGGCCTAAAGAATAATTGCAGATTCCATTAAATACCACTTGATCCCTCAAGTGTCTTCTAAGAATAATCCAAAAGATATGTTTGATGCCCTAACCATAATGTATGAAGGAAAAAACATCAACCAAAAGATGAACTTGAGAACCCAACTCAAGAATACAAAGATGCAGAAAGGAGAAACAATTCAAGACTATTTATCTAGGGCTTGTCAATTCAAGAAACAATTAGAGGCAATTGGAGACAACTTAGATGATTATGAACTCATAATGACAACTCTTAATGGTCTCACAAGACCTTGGGATGCCTTCATCCAAACTATTTGTGCATGAAAAGAGAAACTCCAATTTGATAGTTTATGGGAAGAATGTGCTCAAGAAGAAGCAAGTGTGGCCAATCGAGAAGCCATCCTATTACAAGATGAAGATCAATCCCTAGCTTATCATGCTAAAAGAGGAAATAAAAAGTCTCAATTTCAAAAGGAGACCCACTTTCATAAAGAATCTCACCCTCTAAAGAGATTCTAGAAATATCACAAGGGTCAAAGAAAGGGAAAATATTTCTCCTCTTATCAATGTTATCATTGTGATAAGATGGGACACATTGCTAAGATCTGTCCTGCTAGAAGGGAAGAATAAAAGAATAGAAATAACAAAAGACATCATGCCCATGCAACTGAAGATAATGAGCCACCCAAGAAGTTGACTAAAGAAGAGATTGAAGATTATGTTTTGTTTTTCACCCTCTCAAGATCTGTGACACTTGGAGAGGATACTTGGCTCATAGATAGTGGTGCCTCTAAGCACATGACAGGTCAGAAAGACATTCTTTCTAGCCTTAGAGAAAATGACTTCCCCCCAAAAAATTCACTTGCAGATGATTATCGATACCCTATCAAAGGAATGGAAGAATCCACCTACAAACTTGATCTGGCAACTCCGATGAGAATGAAGGATGTACTCTATGTACCAGGCTTGACAAAGAAATTACTTTCTATTTCAACTCTAGATAAGAAAGGTTTCAAGGTTGCATTCATAGATGGTGAAGTTCTTATGTGGCCTAAAGGAAAAACTATAGAATATGTAGTTGTTATTAGAAAAAAAGAAGGTGGTTTGGACAAGTTAAAAGGTCACTCAGATGTAGCCTTAACTCACTCTACTGAAATTCCTTGTGAACTTTGGCATAGAAGACTAGATCACATCAACTACAAATCCTTACCATATGTAAGAAAGGTAGTTATAGGTTTACCAGAATTAAAGGTTGATCATGAAGGTGTATGGAAGTGATGTGCACAAGGTAAGAACATAAATAATCCTTTTCCAAAGAGCGATAGTAAAGCAGAAGAAATATTGGATCTTATCCACTCAGATGTATGCGGTCCAATGCCATCAACCTCTCTAAGAGGGTATGTATACCATGTATCCTTTATTGATGATTACTCTCGTAATACTTGGGTTTATTTCTTGAAATCAAAAGATAAGTATTTGGAAAGTTCAAGGAATTCAAAGCATTGGTAGAAAACCTGTCCGAAAGGAAAATCAAGATACTCAGGTTAGACAATGGAGGAGAGTACACTTCAAATGAATTTGGAATATTTTGTAGAGATGATGGGATTAAGAGGGAGCTCACCACTCCCTATAATCCTCAAAAAAATGGTGTAGCGGAAAGAAAGAATAGAATGATTATGGAAGAAATAAAGACTATGATTCACGATCAAGATCATCCAATGAACTTATGGGATGAAGCAACAAGAACAAAAATGTATGTCCAAAATAGATTATCCCATAGTGCACTTGGATTCAAAACTCCTGAAGAAATGTTCACCAGAAAGAAGCCAGAAGTAAGCCATCTCAAAATACTTGGTTGTCCAGTATTTGTACACATTCCAAAAGAAAAGAGAACTAAGTTGGATCCTTCAGGAAAAAAGAGAATATTTGTTGGATACTGTGAGGTATCTAAGGCCTTCATAATTTACATACCAGGTTACCATCATATT
>JASDQU010243030.1:113974-126299 GCA_032191745.1 Picea mariana
GAAAGAAAAAAGATGATTCCTCTGCAAATTTAAAAATTTTTAAAATTCAGTGATGATCGTTCCACTGCAAGATTGAAGAAACCAAATATAAAGAGTCAAATTAAAGAAAGAACAAAAATAGGAGAATTTATCCATATAATGACAAAAACCGCTTCATCTGTCCATAATGTGCCTACACAACATAATTAGATGTTGTACAATTAAATTAATTGCAGAGCCATACATAAGCTAATTATAGAGCCGTACAACCAACAATTACATAACGATACTTGAATTCAATTTACCGTGCATAAATTAAAAAATTATATTACCATTAAATTATATCTATACCATATCCGTACGTCAAAGAGCCGTGTCTAGTGGTAAGGGACTCATAGGGAAATTAAATTGTATGATTGAAAAATAAAATTCGCCTAGTATAAACATTTAAATCCATTGTACCATCACCATAAATTTGGGTTTGTACGTTTCGTTGTATTTTCGAGCGCACCATCTCTTGAATTTTTCTGATTTTTAGATCTGATAATTATTGTCTTATGATTTAATTTCTACTATTATCATGGAATAATTACACATTGAAAACTTCAACTGTAAGTAGATATTGTATGAGATGATATATTACAATTGAGGGCTCGGGTATATATATTTGGGCAGAGTTCCCTTTCATTAATGGACATGTCTTTTCCATTATTGTCTTTTCATTAATTAATTTTTTTTTTACAGAAACGGTTAGAGATCTTTATTTAATATCTGGCAGGAAGGGCTGCCAGGCCCTTACAATGCATTTTCAGAGCATTTTCAGAACTGATACTCTGGATGTCATCATTCATTTTGAACTTTCATCCTTACTAATCAAAATCCATAATCCTAATTTCTGGCAGTTCTCATACATATGTAAGTCTAAACTACTATTTATCGAGTACAAAGACTTGTGCAGGGGTCGAATGAGAATGTTGAGGGTAAATGACCAAAACCCTCCAACGTAGACCTTCCTTATCCAATTTTGGAGACTGCCTTTGCTGAGGCTTCCGAAATCTTGTTGAGTGCCAGAGTAATCTCTTCTACCTGCTTCTCCAGTTTGCAAAGTCACTTTCCCAGATCGCCCATTAGATTGGCCGCATCCTTGAGTCTAGTGTTAATTTCTTCTGTTAGCTCGTCCCTAAGATCCTGCATTTCGAAGTTTAGGGTTTCCCACTTCCTTTGGTTTGTGGAAGCTCTGATGCTTTCCAACTCCTCTCTTATCAGGTAGAGTCTCTCCCTTGGGGTAAGGGATGGCTTGGAAGACGAAGTCATTTCTTCTGCTTCTAATTCTTGGTTTCTTCTCTGTGTTCTGCGAAAGCGCGTTGCTGCCTATGGAGATAAGGCCTTGATCCAAGTGTTTTCCCTTATAAGCTAACGCTTCTGCAGCATCTCGTGATCCCACCTTGGACTGGGGCTGACGCCAAATCTCTGAGCCAAGATTTCGGCCCGTCGCTCGAGAGATGTGCTGGATTCGCGGTCCTTTGATTACTGATGGTATCCCCGCGTGAAGAGACAGACCGCGGTCTTTCAATAGCTTAGGGAATTGTTTGATAAGAAGCTCCCCCATTGACAATCAACTGAGTCTTTCTCAGGAGGGTACCATGATTTGCCTCCATGTCTGCCTGTCCATTTAGAGTTCTCATCACATGATAAATTTTATATTCCCTGAGCTGCTGCAGAAGGAGGGTGATTTTCTTGTACAAGTGGGATAAAGTAATATATTTTGGGATCTTTTTGCAATGCAACGATTCTACAACCTGTTTAGAATCTCCAAAAATCACAATCTTTTGGATATTCATCTTTAACGCCTACACGAGGCCTTGCCACAATGCTAAATATTCCGCTTGATTATTGGAGGCGAATCCTAAGCCCCATGCGTAAGACAAGTGGGTTGTGCCCGAGGGTTCAGAAATGACGCCCCCTTCTCCTGCTTGCTCGGGATTACCTTTTGAGGCCCCATCGAAGAAGAGACACCACTCATATAGAGCAGCTCTCCATTTCAGGAAGTCCTGTTCCTCCAACCGAATTTCCCAATTCCTTCTTTGCGGTGGTTTGGTTTCTTTGATTTCTGGTTGATTTTGTATAAACTCCTTGAGCCAGCTTTCTTCTTCCACCGAGAGGGGAGTCATGTTCCTGATGGATATATTTGAGTTTAATGCTTCTGAGATCATAGTTCTGGCTTTAATAGCCACCTGGGTTGGCAATCTGCTTTCTCCTTTGAAAATTCTATTATTTCTCTCCAACCAAATTTTCCAGCACAAGAATTTAGGAATCCACATCCAGGTAGTTTTGAGGAGATTTTACTTATTCAGATTGAAAGGGAACAGAGACAACCAATTGCTGAAGAGATCTAAGGCAGAGGAAGGAAGGTTTATAGAGACCGATCCTAAAAGGATGCCCCAAGCTTCTTTGGAGAACTCACAGTTAAGGAGAAGGTTCTCGGTAGTTTCTTCAGCCTGATTGCACAGAGGACATCGTGAAGGCCCTTCCTAGCTGTTTCTCTTAAGATTTTCGTTGGTTAAAATGCTGTTGTGGAGAAAGGTCCATACAAAAATGTCTATTTTAGGAATTGAGGGAAAGTTCCATAAGGCTTTCCATGGGCCTGGGTTAGGAGGGACCCACAGCCTTTCTAAAATTACAGAGTAGCCAGCTGCTGCTGTGTATGAACCGGAGTCAGAACCCCATCCCCTCTTATCTTTGGATCTGGCACTAATTGGAGACTTTCCTTGAAGAAAATCCAGCAAGATTGCTACTTCCTCTTTGATATCATCCGGATAATTTCCAAGATTCCATCCTTCCCAGGAAGCATTGTCGTCGTTCTTCCAAAGGGAGATGTCCCAAAGCGTTGTGCAGTTGTTAGACAAGAGCCAGTCTATGATGTTCTTTGTTTCTCTTGACTCTATAAGGGGTTGGTCTCCAAGGATGGAGTCCTCCCAGATCCTAATTTTTGTCCCGTTCCCCGGAATCCAGGTAAGCTTTGGACTAAAAAAAGGCAGGGCTCTTTTGCACAGGGTGAAAATCGGGGAACCTTTCTGCACTTTGGCTGGCTTCTCAAGGCATATCTCTCTATCACCTAAGAATTATTTTTTCCTAAGAATTCGCTTGCTCCAGGTTCTTTTCCCCGAAATCATGTTCCACAGAAGTTTACCTCCCATGGCAAGATTGTGAACAACCACATCTCTTATGTTAAGACCGCCTTCTATTTTTGGCTGCTTGACCTTGTCCCATCTTACTAGGTGGAGCTTCTTTTCACAATTCCTGTTGCCTTCCCAAATAAATCTCCGAAGCATTTCGTCGATTTTATTTGTTATAGTCTTGGGAGCAAGTAGAGCCGAGCACTGATAAATTGGGAGGTTGGTAATGACAGAGTTCATCAGTATAAATTTACCTGCTTTGTTTAGCCAAGTTTCTCCCCACGGATGGATTTTGGTTTTGAGTTTATCTAGCAAGGGAAGCCAGTGCGCGACCTTAGAAGAGATTTTGAAAATTGGTATCCTCAGGTAGATGAAGTTGTCCCAAGTTGTGATGCTTTCCATTTCAAGAATCTGGCCTATCTGCAACATTTCTCGTGGGTTGCAGTTCTAACCATAAATCTTTCTTTTATGGTAGTTTATTTCGCTGCCAGAGCTGTTTTTGTAAAGGTCAAGTTCAATTTTGAAGTATCTTGCTGTCTTGGGATTGGCATCGCCCAGTAGAAGGGTGTCATCAGCAAACAGGGCATGGCTAACATCCTTGACATTAGGAACTACTCTAATGCCTGGAAGGACTCTGCTTTGGAGACAACTCTGCAATTGAAAACTTAACATCGAGGCTTGAATGACGTAGAGCACTGGGGAGAGAGGGTAGCCTTGCCTAAGCCCTCTTGAGGCCTGGAAGAACTTTGCAGGATGCCCATTTATCAAAGGGGCGATCCAAGGGGCTGTAATATAGGCCTTCACCCACTCAATAAATTTCTGGTTGAACCCAAAGTTCCTCATCACTGCTTATAGAAAGTCGTGCCTGAATCTGTCGAAGGCGTTAGCTAAATCTAGCTTGATCACCATGCCTTTCTCTTTTTTTTTGCAGCTGGTGTGGATGGCTTCTTGGACTAAAATAATGTTATCTAAAATCTGTCTTCCTTTCACAAACCCACCTTGGTTTTCCGAAATCAGAATCGACAGAATTCTTTTGAGTCTGTTAGCTATTATTTTGTTTTCATTAATTAATTAATTATTATTTATTGATTATTTATATTTATATATTATATTATAAACATATTCTTTATGATCATTTATGTGTGTGTGTGTGTGTGTGTGTGTGTGTGTGTGTGTTGATGATCATTTCCTCACATGCACGTCTAATTAATATAGAACACTCCATCCTGGAGCAGGGAATGTGAGAGCATCTAAAGTCTTTATCACTCCTAGTCAAATCAACTTGACAAATATGAGAGAGGCTACGCCTGGGCCTTTCACCACTAGAAAAATCAACAAGGCCAAGTGAGTGAATGTATCATCCTTCCTTGGTCAAATCATCATGACCAATCTAGGAGAATCTCTGCCCGATTCTGCTAACATCCTGGGCCATTCACCACTAGCCAAATCAACATGGTTCCATGGGTGAATGTATCATTCTCTCTTGGTGAAATCAACATGACCAATCTGGGAGAATGTCTTCCCGATGCTGAAACATCAACACTCCCTCTTAGCGAGGGAGACATTCTACATCACGCTAAGCTTGTCTTTGAAGTATACAAACTTCACCCTAGACTCATGACACTTCCAGTCAGTCCTAGGAGATGTCTCTCTCCCAACTGAACCTGAAGGGAAACTCCCTCTGCGGCTCTCCCTTTGAGCCAACTGACTATCTCTGAGATCAATCTCACTCTGGGTCTACATGTGATATAATCTATCATCTCAAGTCTTTATCACTCCTAGTCAAATCAACATGACTGAGGAGAAATAATACACCTAGGCCATTCATCACTATCAAATCCCCGTGAGTGAATGAATAATTTTCCCTTGGTCAAATCAACATGACCAATCTAGGAGAATGTATTCCTGATGCTACATATTGATCTTGTATATCCACCTGGAAGTCACCACTGACTTCCCCTCAAGTCTCGACACAATCTCCCACACATATTTCTTCATTCTTCATGACATCCTTCCAAAACTATTGGCTCCCTGCCTCCTCATAACTTGAAGGTTCAAAATCAATGATGTGATTGATCAATGCCGTATAACTCGAGAACCTCTGAGGTCTTTCTCTCTCCCTGAAAGTACCACCGGGAGTTGCATGCCTCTCTGTATCTCACAAAGTGTCACGGAAGCCATACTGGCCTCTTCCTGGTCACTACAACATATCTAGATAGATCCATTGACTGTACTAACTCCTCTTGATAGTATGAAGGATGAAAAACTGGGAAAGAGTAAAATATTCCAGATATAATATAATATGTAGAACAAAAATATTTACCAAGCAATGGTAGAACAACAATGATATATCCAAAACGATATCAAAATAATACCAGAATAACACCAGAAAGATAACCTTTATTAATGATAGCAATGTTCACTTGCCTCTTCGAGGGGGAAACCTCCAGCAGAGCAGAGCTCTATTACATTAATCTCCAAGACAAAAATATCCCATGCATCCTACTCTTATTTATACTAATTCTACTTTCTAAGGAAACTTCTAGAGGAAGATCTTTCTAGAAACGAAAGCTTCTATTAGGTATTCTTACATTGACTTATTCAACTTTATTTATTAGGCCTTATTAACTAATGTCAACCTTTATTACATAGAGAACATATCCTACTCACTAATGACCCATGGAGAGGGGTTAGGATTGGATCTTAACATGCCCCCCCCCCCTTCAAAATCAACCTTGTCCTCAAGGCTGCAGGTGCGAAAACTGTTGAAGTATGCCCTCTGGTTCCCAAGTCGCATCTTATGGTGACGTATCCTTCCACTTGATCAACACTTCCTTGATAGTTCTGCCACACAACTAATGTTCATGGTTATTAAGGACTGTTTCTGGTTGGATCCATAGGGAGCCTTCTTCATCTACTTCCGGTAGGATGGATTGGACCCGACAATTCTGTCCCAACACTTACTTCAGACATGAAACATGGAACACTAGATAGATTTTGGAAGTAGAAGGAAGGGACAATTTGTAAGACACTGAACTAATACGATTGATGATATGGTAGGGCCCATAAAACTTGGGTGCTAACTTGTGATGTCCCTGATATTTGAGAGATGTTTTCTTGTAAGGTTGGATGCAAAGAAACACCTGATCGCCTTCTTGAAAAACCTTTTTTGAACGATGTTGGTCTGCCTATTGCTTCATGTGATTTTGGGCCATGTGGATATTATCCTTCAACACCGTGAGTGTGGCCATACGACCTTGCAACATTGTATCAATATATTGGACCTTTGATGTGCCAGGAAGATAGGTAGTGACTATCGGTGGCTGTTGGCCATATAATGCTTCATATGGGGTCATTTTAGTGGCCGTATGATAGGAAGTATTGTACCACCATTCTTCCAAGGGGAGACATTGCACCCACTAGTGTTGTTTGTCTGAAGCAAAACACAACAAGTAGGTTTCCAAAAATTTCTTGACCACTTCCGTTTGGCCGTCAGATTAGGGGTGATAGGATGTGCTCATGCTCAGTTGGGTGCCATGCAATTTAAACAACTCTTGCCAAAATGTGCTAGTGAAAGTTGGGTCATGATCATATACAATAGAGGTTGGCATGCCATGTAACTTGAAAATATGATCAATGAAAAATTGTTCTACTAGGGTTGGTGTGAAAGGGTGGGGTAATGCAAAAAAATGAGCATACTTGGATAAGCGATCAACCACCACCACGATGACTGAATTGTTCCCAACTTTAGGAAGGCCCACTATAAAATCCATGGAGATTTTTGTCCAGATAGAAGATGGAATGGGTAGGGGTTGTAGTGTGCCTAAAGACTTGACAGTTTCACCTTTATTACGTTGGCACACCTCACATTCTATGACAAAGTGAAATATATCCTTCTTCATGTTTGCCCAGAAAAAAGAATGACGGGAATGAGCATATGTGTTTTGGAAGTCTGAGTGACCAACAATAGTTGATGAGTGCAAGTCATTTTACAACCTTGGATTGAGTGTTGAAGACGCTGATAGAACCAGGTGATCCTTATATCTGAGAATATTTTCCTGCCAAGTGTAGCTGGTGGGAGGATTAGGGTCCTCCTGAAGGTGCTGAATTAATTTGGAGATAGTTGGGTGTGTTAGCCACTCTTGTCGTACTTCTTAAATCCAATCAGGCACTGGTAGGGAGAAGGAAAAGATGGATCCATCCTCCTCATGTTGTCTTGAAAATGCATATGCCCTATATTATATTTCTCCTTTTTGTATATGATTTCATAATCGTAACCCAACATTTTGGCCAACCACTTATTTTGTTCTGGGGAGGATACTCGTTGCTCCAAAAAATATTTCAAATTGTGGTGATCCGTTTTGATCTAAAAATGACGTCCCAAGAGATATGGCCACCATGTGTGCACTATATGGAGAATGGACATCATTTCCTTTTCATACATAGATATTCCTAGATCGCAAGCACTCACCGCTTGGCTAGTAAAGGCTAAAGGTCGACCATCTTGTGTGAGCACGATGCCTATACCAGTTCCAGAAGCATCTAATTCCACCACAAGTATTTTGTTGAAGTCATGAGGGATGAGGACATGATTAGTGCACATGGCCTTCTTTAAATCTGTGAAGGCTTGCTCAACAACAAGTGTCCAATGAAATGCATTCTTCTTAAGGAGGTCTGTCAATGGCTTAGAAATTTTTCCATAATGGTGGACATATTTCCTGTAATATCCTGTGAGACCAAAAAAACCCCTTAGGAACTTTAAGGTCATGCGTCACGACCACTCCTGCATAGCTCATATATTTTTGGGGTCCACTTTTACCCCTTCTCTACTGAAAATGTGTCCCAATTATTCCACTTCATTAGCTCCAAATGAACATTTGGCATTTTTGACAAACAATTGGTTTTCCTGCAGCAAGTGAAGGATTTTGTTCACATGAAGAAGGTGGCTATCCCAAGTGCATCTGTAGATGGGGATGTGATCAAAGAAAACCAAGACAAACTTTCGAAGGTAAGGTTTCAATAGTTTATTCATGAGACTTTGGAAGGTGGATGGGGCATTGCAAAGGCCAAAAGGCATGACCAAGAATTCATAATTTCCTTAATGAGTTTTGAAAGTAGTCTTCAGAATATATGCCTCCTTCATCCAGATCTGGTGATAGCTGAAGAAAAGGTCTAATTTGGTGAATAAACAGGCACCTTGAAGTTCATCCAACAGATCATCAATGACATGAATGTGAAACTTATCTTTGATGGTTAGTTTATTCAAAGCACAAAAATTAGGGCACATGCGCCAAGTGCATTCTTTCTTTAAGACCATTACTACCGGGGAATAATATGGTCTAGTACTAGGGTGAATTACCCCTGCCTCCAGTAATTCTTGTACCATATTTTCTATTTCATTCTTCTGAACAAAGGGATATCTGTAGGGACGTACATTGGGGTGTTAACTACCTGGAAGGAGAGAGATGCTATGATCATGCTCACCCCTGGAGGGAGGTAAGGCTGTGGGAATATCAAAGACCTTGGGGTATTTGTCCAAGATGAGTTGTAGGCTAGGAGGAATTACCTGAGAGGTATGTTCAATGACCTGGATGGCATTAAATTGAGCAATCACACCATGTTGTCCTTTCTTCAACAATTTTTCCATCTCGTGAGAGTTGATGACTTCAGGAGAGCCTGCTTGGAGACCCCGTAGAGTATAGGAGTGAGCCTCTTGGGTGAAGCTCATATATAATTTCTGATAATCCATTGTGATCAACCCCAGAGTGCGAATCCATTCTATGCCTAAGAAAATATCACAACCACCCATGGAAATAGAGAACATGTGGGTTTTCATATGATAATCACCCATTTTGAGTTTGACATTCTCACAACATCCCCCACACTTCATAGTACCACCATTAGCGATGAGGATTTGAAAATTAGAAATAGGGCAGACAAAGCAATGGAGCTCATTAGCAAGCCTGTGATGAATAAAATTATGTGTGCTACCACTATCAATCAACACCACAATCAATCAACACCACAATCAATCAATGTTTTATGTAGCCCTTTATCTTCAATGTCGGTGGGACCAGAGTACCCGAGAGTGCATGAAGCGATATGACCGGTTTCAATGATTCCACCGGGGTGACAACTGGATCTTTGACATGATCAATTGGCTGAGCCTCCTCTGGGTTCCTAGCCTCATCTGATGAGATATCGCAATAGGGAGATGAATCTGATGCATCAATATGGAAGAAATTTTGTTCTCTACATTTATGCCCTAGTGCCTACTTTTCATCAAAATAGTAGCAAAGTCCTTGCTTGCGATGTTCTGCCATTTCGGTGGGAGAGACCTTTTTGACCTTTAAGGTTTAGTTTAGTGCAGGGGCAGCCCCGGGGTGAGGGCTGTTGGTAAATGGAGCCTTCAGGGATGGCGCCTAAAGGATGGTCTCGACTTCCCTTGCTAATTGACATGCCTGCAACCAAGTAGTAGGATGATGAATGCTCACATGAGCCCTGATGGATTGCTTTAAGCTGATGATAAAACATTAAAGGTAAAATTCATTAGATAAGCCCTGAGGAGTTTCACCAAATCATTGTATTGCTTGTCAAGGGATATTTTGAATTCATTTCGGAGGGAAATTGTTATGTTGTAGGGTATGGCAGCAAGGTGTTGTTCCAGGTTCGACACTCTATCCTCCAAGGTTTCTTGGGACTGAGAGAGGGTGGTAGGCATGGTGGAGGTTGAGGTAGCAACGAAGGTGTCAGGATTAAAATATGGTCCTAAAGATGATAGGTACCCGAGTGATCAGGACAAAGAAAGGAATCCAATGGGATAAGTCTCAAATAAAGGCATCCCAGAAAGGGTTGTGTCTCTTGGGAAAAAAAGGCTTAAAATTTAAGGGTACCACTGTGATCAGAATGAGGGGAGGAACACAATGGGCTAGGTTACAAATAAGGGTGATTACGTTCTGCCTTGAATACTTTTCTATAGTGGTGGAATTCCTAAATTCTCAATAATAAAAAATGTCAGCAGGGAGTGTTTTTGCAACAAAAAATTTGATAGGAAACAATTTGAAATGCAATAGATCAATTGTGGAAGCCCCAAGGGTTAGGGTTTACAGGGGATCTATAGTCAAGGGTTTTCCCTGTGCTATATATCTCTTATATACGTGTAGGGTCCAACAGTAGTACTTGGCCCAATATCTCAGGCCACCAACTAAGGAATCTAGACCGTACCCTTAGCCACACTACCCGACTACCCAGGTACTAGAGAGTCACTTCCTGAGTGTTGTTCTCGATGACACTATAACAGTCAGGAGGTCAATCAGTTTATCTACGAAGGGATTCACGATTCCTAGTATGATCCGTATACAGGTGTTGTCTGATGCACTACTACTTGAAGGGGTACCAATAGGGATTACAAGGGTGGCCAACAAATGTGCACTTAAAAACCACTTGTATTTGTTGCATGTATTACTCCCTGACCGTGGGTTTATGCATGTAACGACAAATCTCTATAGCTTAAATGTTGAATTATTGTAACTTCGAAGAATATTCTAATTATATTTGAGTTATTATCTTATAGATCAAATCCCCTTTTGCATATTGATCATGTCGGGTCTTGTATAAGATCAAATCCCCTTTTTTGTATTGGTCAAACCATATTTGTATGGTGGTATTTGTAAAGTTGGCCTCTAGTGTTTATAAAGTGGTTTTAACCACTTCTAGAAGAAGTCAACCCTACTAAGTGAAGAGACATAACCCTAAAGCCTCCTCAAATAGTATTTATATGTGAGGATGGTGCCTCACTTGAACACACTCACTCTCACTCATCCAATGCGCATATCTTGAAGGCAGTTGCAATTGCAGGAGGAAGGAGAAGAGAGGAGCATGCTCAGTCTTAGATTATTCTTGGTGTTTTGGTCTTAGTCTTGGCATTGTATTGGAAATCTATTATGGAGGAAGTTTTTGCTGGTTTTTCTCCCCCGTGAGGGTTTCTTAGGATAAAATGTTGCGTACCTTGTGATTGTGTTTCTTTCAATGATCCTCTTTATGCTATAGTTTTGGAAATGCATTGAATGCTCATATAATTTGGAAATAACCTAATAACAATAGTAAAAAATTAACATGGGATCAAATCTTGACTGAATAGAGCATCTTTCACTGGGTATCTAAAAATGTCATAGTTGCTGTACAAGAAAATTAGGTCTTTTTACTGAAGAGGAGCTTTTGACCAAAAACTATCCTGGGAAGTGTGCCCTGACCTAGCACATATTTTGGTAGCTTGATCGAACTTTTTCAGTGGCCAGATTCTCTAGAAAGTCAAACACTAGTTTTGACTGGTACTAGAAAACCAGAAAACCAAAACCAATACCATAAGTACCCGTCCAAAATTGCGCAGGTCAAGTTTCAAGAGGTAAAACTTGGAATCTTCTTAAACAACTAGCTTCAACAAATTCGCCTCAACCCAGCACATCTCTTGGTAAGCTCAATTTCAATTTTTGAGCATTTTCATTTTCTGGTCATATTCTTAGCTCCAGGTCAATATGTCTGCAAGCACCAAGCTTGTTGAAAAGTTAGAAGGTGTGGAAAATTTTCGTGCCTGAAAGTACAAAATTGGACTCATTTTTGAAGAGAATGACCTTACAAAATTCATAAAAGAAAATGTACTGGAACCCGAAGAAGATGCAGCGAAAGAGAAGTACAAGAAGGATATGATTAAGGCAAAAAGAATAATTGCAGATTCCATTAAATACCACTTAATCCCTCAAGTGTCTTCTATGAATACTCCAAAAGATATGTTTTATTCCCTAACCAGAATGTATGAAGGAAAAAACATCAACCAGAAGATGAACTTGAGAACCCAACTCAAGAATACAAAGATGCAGAAAGGAGAAACAATTCAAGGCTATTTCTCTAGGGTTTATCAATCAAGGAACAATTAGAGGCAATTGGAGACAAATTAGATGAATATGAACTCATAATGACAACTCTTAATGGTCTCACAAGACCTTGGGATGTCTTCATCCAAACTATTTGTGCAAGAAAAGAGAAACTCCAATTTGACAGTTTATGGGAAGAATGTGGTCAAGAAGAAGCAAGAGTGGCCAATTGAGAAGCCATCCTATTACGAGATGAAGATCAAGCCCTAGCTTCTCATGCTAAAGGAGGAAATAAAAAGT
>JASDQU010243030.1:130418-157845 GCA_032191745.1 Picea mariana
ATCTAAATAGACCAGGATACTCGCCTCAGTCCAGTGCATCTTTTGGTGAGTTCGGTTTTCAGATCCAAGTAATTTGATTTTTCTTATTATTTCTATAGCCCGGAGGGCTAGGGTTTCTTCTACAAGAAAGAATGGCTACCAGCATGAGGGTAGAAGACAGGCTGGAAGGATCTAGAAACTTCATATCTTGGAAGCTTAGGTTGCAGATGATTCTAGACGAGAATGATCTCCTAGAACATGTTATAGTGGGTGTACCAGAACTAGATGAAGAAGAGAAAAAGACTAAGCATAAGAAGAATGAAAAGAAAGCAAAGAGAATTGTGTCAAATTCAATAAAAGATCACTTGATCCCTCATATATCCGAACTACAGATAGCAAGGAAAATGTATGAAGCACTCAGTAGATTATATGAAAGCAAAAACATTAGCCGGAATCTTACCTTAAGAAATCAACTTCGTAATATGAAGATGGACAACTCAGAATCTGTCACATCCTATCTTATGATAGTTTCTCAGATCAGAGATCAGCTTGCAGCTATTGGAGATGTCATTAGTGACAAAGAACTTGTAACCACAAACCTAAATGGGTTTCCAACATTTTGGATTCCTTTTGTACAAGGAGTGTGTGCAAGAAGCAGGTTACCCACGTTTGATAAGTTATGGACAGATTGCACACACGAAGAATCTAGACTTGCAGACCAACAGAAGAGATTAATTGTCGATGAAGAGGAAGCTCTTACAGCTCAAAAGAACAAAAGAAGTTCCTTCGGAAAGAACAATAAAGAAGCTAACTTCGTAAGAGTTATAGATAAGAAGAGAGATGTTTCAAAGATCAGATGCTACAACTGTCAAAAGTTGGGACACTTTTCTTATGATTGTCCTCAAGGAAAAGGGAAAAGAAAGCATCAAGCACATGTGGCAGAGGAAGAGGAATCTCCTCCCTCAAAGAAATCTTTAGCAAAAATTAAGGATTATGTACTTTAAGTTGAAGATAGTTGATCTGAAGAAAGATAGCAAATGGTGGAGTACGTGAAGCCTCCCCACACAAAAACAAAAGATAAGTATTCATGTTTATTTTTAGTATCTTGTTTACTTTAATACCTTATCATTACAAGTTAGTTTTTTGTGAGAATGTTAATTAACCTCATTTTATTTCAATGTCTATGCAAACTTATGAAGGAAGTATCAAAGAAGAGGATGAAGAAAGAGATGAAATATTTATTTCATGTATGATCACTCATGAGAGTGACAAAGAAATCATATTGTAAGTAAGTTTACAAGTCTCGGAAGAAAGAACTTATGCCGTGACTTGCAGAAGTTAGACAGCACGAGAAGGACGTATGATATGATGACAATCAATAAAGACCAAACAATATCCAGTATTTATATAGGAGAAGGAGGCTCCTAAAGACGCAGAGCAGAAATATTCAAGATGGAGAGAAAGATGGATACTCAGATATAGTTGATGAGATGTAGGTAATTGCAGGTTGATCCAATATCATTCTTATAATGGCAGAGGGAGAAGGTTGATCCAGTATGAATACATAAAGAAAGAAATATGCGAACTCAAGAAGGCACCCAAGATATTACAAAAGAAAACTTCAAGGATGATGATTAGAAACTATCAATTTGGTGTAAGAGGGAGCTATGTCTCCAAGTTCGAAATAGAAGATCATGATTTGATGTAGTTAGGAAAGCAGATGGATGGTGCCCAGATATTTTGATCAATATGAAAGTTATCCAATAGATGGATGGTGCCCAGCAGATGGGTAGCATGGTATTATACCATTGAAAGATTTTGGACCACAAGAGATTTTTTTGGATCCCATAGCTAGACCTTCGTAGAGAAGGAAGAGACCTTCATAGAGAAGAAATGAGCAATCCCACAGGTAGACCTTCGTAGAGAAGGAATGAGCAATCCCATAGGTAGACCTTCGTAGAGAAGGAGAAAGAGAAGAGACCTTCGTAAAGAAGGGGAATGAGAAATTTGCTAAGGTTGGCCTATGTCCAAGTGTTGAGTTTTGGATACTCTAGGGACATGCTAGAATACCCTCATATAGAGGTGTGTGACCACCCTCATAGAGAGGAATGTGGATGTCTCTCCAAGGGGCAGCGGGCAGATACTCTCCTCTGGCCAAGGATGAAGTAGCCTAGAACACAAACCTTGACCATGTGGAATGGTTAGTTGGCTCTTGAGGTTTGTATCGTGATCCTACATGGATCATGGAAAGGGAGTCTAGTCTTGCCTAGGCTAGCATCTTAGCTTCTCTAGTTCATGTGGGATGACTAGGAGTGAAGCTATGGTAGTAGTCCTCCCCAATGGATGGGTGATATATATGACTACAAGAGAAGGGAGAACATAAAAGGAAAGGCAAAACTCATAGAATATCTTATGTGTGAAGATAAGACATCTTCTGTGTGAAGATAAGATATCTTTTGTGTGAAGATAAGAAAGAAGTATCTTCTTCGTGAAGACGAAAGAAAGAAAGAGTATCTTATGTGCGAAGATAAAGAGAACAAAACTTCTGATGATTTATAGATATGCCAGTCAGTGATCATGATGCCAGAAGACCAAGTGGATTATATTGATGCCTCATGTTATCTAGTTGATGATGTTACCCAGTTGATGATGTTGCCCAGTTGATGATGTTATCCAGTCGATGTTGCTGCCTAGTTGATGTTGACATCTGGTGACCTGTCAAAAGATAAAGAATATCCTTCTTGTTAAGAGGGAGTGTTAAAATATTGTGTAACTGCAAAGAATATTCTTATCCCCTTTTGTGGATAAAGATAAAATATATTTATTATTGATTAGATCAATTCCCTTTTGTGGATAGATCATGTCAGGCATTGTAATTGACCAAATACCCTTTTGTGGATTGGTCAAACCCTAATTGTAATAGGCTAAATGAAAATACAGCCCCAGAATATATTAAAGTGGTTACAACCACCTAGAATGAGAAGTCGACCCAACCAAAATATATTAAAGTGGTTATAACCACCCAGAATGAGAAGTTCCCCCTGCCAATGAAAAGACACATGTTCAGCACCTGCCAGATTGTATAAATAAGAGAGGCTAGCGCCTCATTTGGACACACACACAACTCACTCATCTAGTGCACAAGTATTGAAGGAAGCTGCAGTTACCAGTTGTCGAAGGAAGGAAGAGAGAGAAAGGCGCATCTCTGGGAGAGGAATTTATGTATTGCTTGGTTCATTGTCTTGGCATTGTATTGGCTATCTATATTAAGGAAGTTTTGTTGGGTTTTCTTCCCCTTGAGGGTTTCCCGGGATAAATGTTTCTGTACTCTTGTGATTGTGTTTCTCTCAGTGATCCTATCTATGCTATTGTTATCTAGTAAATTGAAAGTAACCT
The DNA here is from genome assembly GCA_032191745.1 of Picea mariana. Lineage (NCBI taxonomy): Eukaryota > Viridiplantae > Streptophyta > Pinopsida > Pinales > Pinaceae > Picea > Picea mariana. The sequence goes on from JASDQU010243030.1 coordinate 133,794, forward strand.
AATAATAGCAGAAACTTTAACAGACTATTGGGTCTCTGCGACCTCCTCCAAATGTGGGACTCAAATCCAATTACTCTTGGCCTACTCCTCAGGTGCCCCACTCCAATGTCTGAAAACAACTCTATCTTTACGTGTCAGGGTCTGAATAGGGTTATCTTAGTTCAGACGCATATGGTTACGTTTTCAGTTTTTATAGGGTCCTTATCTTTTAGCTTTTCAAACTCCATGCTTTTAATTACAGTCCTAATTGGTTATAGTTTTTCTCTGAAATATAGCATGTTTTCCCTTCACGAGCAGGCCAACGGACATAGTTTTTTTTTTGGATTTGTTTGACAGACATTTCAATGTCGTGAGCATTTGGAACGGCATGCATATATGAATATTATGTTAATATTTAAATAGAAAAAATCCTTACAAAAAAAATATTATTGGAGATCTACTCTATATTCAATATGCATTATCTATTGGATATTAGATTTATAGTAATTATTTATATCTTTAAAATATTAATATTAATATTAACACATACATGAAGTGAGGTGCTTAGTTTGAATCTTCATGGGTGAGGTGCAATAGTCTCCACAAACATATAGGCTCTCCTTCGATGAGGTGCACTAGTTTATTAGGCATACCATCCACAAATCTAGAGAAGTGTCCTTTGAATTTTGTGTAAGGTCTCCCTTTAATAAAATACAATCATATAAATTAAAATGGAATAAAAATCATATCATATAAAAATAATAATATGTGTAATTTTTCTTAATATTTGTACAATGAACATACACATATATAAACAATAATGTGAACCAAAATTAAAATAACACTAATCTAAATCCATTTTAACCCAAAATCTATTAAAAGTGTAAAAAAAAATTAATTTTTGGAAATATAATTTTCTTCAAAATATTACATTTTTAAAAAGTTTGTACTTGTCTCGTATAATCTTTTGATAAATTTAAAATTAACATGAATTCAATTGTAAATATAATATATTATTTCAAAAATAAATCATCAATAATATAAATAATATATATACAGTAAGTTGGGGAGCTTCTACAACCTACAATCAAGAGGGTTTTCATCCAAAGGCAGCACGGTTGGAGACAACCTGTGTGGTAGACCTGGTGTTATCACTCTATAATTTCCCTTGGCTGTGAGAGGAAAACCTAGAGGTAACCACGAACATACTTTTATATTAGAAGTTATCCTCCTTCCAATCCAGAGAAGGCTCTCTCCTACTATTTCTTCAATCAGTACGATGGCTAGATTTTCTGTAGATAAAAGTTTTATGAAAGTGGTGACAGAGTTAAGAGAAAAACGTCATTGGGCATGGAGTCATAAACTGAAATAACAATCTAGGAGATCAATCATTGGTGGCTAAGCAAATTGATGGCAGAGGCAAGATAGATAGTGTCTTCATATCAGTAAATTCATTGTAGCATGATGGAAAATTTAAAGAGAACAATCCATTACACCAAAGCATCTGACTTTAGATGAATTCTAATGCAACTTTAGAGGAAAAAAGTGAAGTATCTAACTGTTATGAAACAGAGCATCAAAAGATGAATTATGTATCATGTAATCTCATTTAAACACTGAAGAAACTAACATTCAAATAATAAACTGAGATGGGGAAACATACACATATAAAAGGAAACACATCTGAACACACTAGTACATGAATCTCTATCAACAAAATGTGTGTACTTCTGTATTGATCACCTTAAAGAGACAGTTTTAAAATACAAGCACAATAGTCTCTTTTTCTCACATTCCATCCCTCCTTCTTTCTTTCTCTCCCAACATATAGTCTTTCTTTACATTATATCTCAACTGGTTCAAAATCTTTAGGTTTTCTAACTATAACAAGGAGTTTCAAACTAACTCCTATTTTTTAGGGTTTAGTTTTTAACTAATTAAATTTGGAGAAAATATGGAAAAAAAGGTTGTAAAGATCCATTCGAATCTCCCAACCCATGACACCTGTGCAAAACCTGAGAGAGGTTTTTGTAAATGAACCCGTGCTTAAGAAAAAAATATTTCAGTTTGTTGAGATCAATCACCATCTGCTCGGAATATGAGCTTGAAGTTGATTGCAAAAATAGTCAGCTACAGGGAATTTCGCAATAAATTGCAATTTCGCAGCAAACCAGAGCTTTGATTATTTTAAAGAGGAAATAACACATGATCATATAAATTTGATTGACAAGGACAGATATGATTCCCATGAACTTAATCCCATGATTTCCTAACCATTATGGAGATAGGGTATTTTTTAAGTGATTTGACATTCACAATTAGTCGCTGTGAAAAGCTAGGAGGTTTCACAACGAAATTTGAATTGATTGGTTGCAAGACTTTAAAAGGTACAATTTGGATTGGAAAGTGTAAATAATATTTTGTTCATGTGATATCATGTTCCCATGACCCTTTGAAGACATAATGTAACAACTTAAGACTCACCTTTTTCAAATGATGACAAAGGACTATGGGGTAACAATGTGACAAAACTGACTTGACCTTGAACAAGACTAACCACTTCACCTAGGACTTGGAATGAAACTCTAATTCCCTTAGACATGACTCAATAAAAACCCCAAACTTGACTCATAAATGAGTGAACCCAATAAAATATGTCATGGAACACTAACCCTAGGACCTTGACACATGATTTTTTTAAAAAGATCGGGACATGGCCACAAGACTCAACAACAAAAAAAAAGATGTTTTGACTTTGTAAATCTATACATATTAACATAGGCTCCAATGGAGATGTTATCCTCCTTGTGAAGTAGAAAAGAGCCTACGGATCCAGTTCTTGATTCATTAGGAAGTTCCCAACCTATGATATTTGCAACCTGCTCTGTGAGTTGCCCTGAAACCAAACTGAAAACAAAAAATTGCACATTGTTGCCAACTAAAATCTGAAACTGAAAAACAAACTCTGAATATTGACTGTTGAAAACAACACTGAAAACCTCAAGCTAAAAAGTTTCTCAAACCTCTAGGCTTACTTATATACAGAGCATCATATTCTAATAGCTGGAAATTTTGTTGGATCAAGTAATATAAAAGATCCAATGCAACCAATCAAGTAGTTGATCCAATAATTGGATTTCCTGACCATGCTTGTACAAAATCAAAACTGGACAATGTAACAGCAATGGAAACTAGTGATAAATTTGGTCTTTATAGTAAAAATATAGCTGAGAATTTAAGCTGAAAAATTCTTCCATATAGTCAGCTATAGGATCTTTGAAATCATAAAAAACATATTTTGTTTGATGATCCTCAATATATTATATAACTTGATTATCATATTTTCATTGTTTATATGTGTTGTCTATATCAAATCATTGTTTCGATTTTGAACTGTCAAACTATACCTCATTCTTCATAATTGAGGGCAGCACTACCACTTCTTGTTTCGGTTGGCAAAGGTTTTCAAAAAACTGTCTCTGATATTGGAAATTGTTGCACTGTATTTGAACCTCTAAGACTTCAATATCTTTCTCAAGTTTTTCAGCAAATGTTTCTAAGGAATAGATCTTATCTTAGGAAGAACATTTGCATGACTTTAAATAAGAAGACAAAAATGAAGAAAAAAATTGTATCCACTTCATCGTCAGTATACATATCATTCCATTCTCTTAAACCTTGAATAGAAATAGGGGTTGCCACAAACTTTTTTTTCTCCATCCATGTTTCCAGAAATATAACCCAAAAACCTGTAATAGATCTAATAGACCTAGCAGGAAAACCTCCAGCCTAACTTCTATATTTTCCTTGGAACGAATCATAAAACAATCTAAGAAATACATCTTCATTCTTGATTCTAAAAAGATCAGTAAAGACACGAAAAATTGAGATATGTTTCAAGGCCAAACTCAAATACTCTTCACTAAATTTTGGACCATTCCTTAAAAAATATTCTTCCTTGGGTAATGGATTAGGAAACCATAAATATCTGAAAAGTCCAAACATGCATACCTTGAAAAAATCGTAGCAGCATCTGAGTTTTTCATCAAACCCATTGGAGTCACCACTACATTCTTCAAGCTTTAAATCCTTCAAACAGTGGAGTCGCCATTAATACTCTAAAATCTGGATTCTGCTAAGAATAGAGTCGCAAGGGTAAAATATACAGCCAATCTATGTGTATGACTCTATGTTTACCCTTCAAGAATCAGATTTGAAACAAATACATATCTCCCAGGGACAATTTCACTTTCATTTCCCGACAGTGGCACCAAAATGTTGCCACTCTATAATTTTCCTTGGTTGTGAAAGGAAAACCCAGAGGTAACCACAAACCTACTTTCAGATTGGAAGCTAGCCTCCTTCCAATCCATAGAGAGCTCTCTCCTACTAGTTCTTCAATCAGTATGGTGGCTAGATTTTATGTAGATAAAAGGTTTATGAAAGTGGTGATAGAGTTAACAAGAAATTACCATTGGAATGGAATCATAAACTGAAATAACAATCTAGGATATCAATCACTGGTGGTTGAGCAAATTGATGGCAGAGGCAAGATAGATAGTGTCTTCATATCAATAAATTCATTGTAGCATGATGGAAGATTTAAAGAGAACAATCCATTACATCAGAGCATATGAATTTAGATGAATTCTAATGCAACTTTAGAGGAAAAAAGTGGAGTATCTAACTGCTATGAAAACAGAACATCAAAAGATAAATTTTGTATCTTGTAATCTCAATTAAACACTGAAGAAACTAACATTCAACTAATAAAATGAGATGAGGAAACATACACATATAAAAGGAAACACATATGAACACACTCGCACATGAATCGTTGTCAACAAAAAGTTTGTACTGTGTATTGATCAACTTAAAGAAACAGTTTTAAAATACAAGCACAATAGTCTCTTTTTGCTCAGATTCCATCCCTCCTTCTTTCTTCCTCTCCCAATATATAGTTTGTCTTTACATTATATCTCAAGCAGTTCTAAATCTTTAAGTTTTCTAACTATAACCAGGAGTTTCAAACTAACTCCTATTTTTTAGGGTTTAGTTTTTAACTAATTAAATTTGGCGAAAATCTGAAGAAAAAAAAAATGTTGTAAAGATCCATTTGAATCTCCCAAGCTATGACACTTGTGCAAAAGCTAAGAGAGGTTTTTGTAGATGAACCCATTCTTAAGAAAATCCTCTTTCAGTTTGTTGAGATCAATAACCATCTACTCGGAATATGAGCTTGAAATTGACTTCAAAAACAGTCAGCGATAGGAAATTTCGCAGCAAATCATAGTTTCGCAACAAATCACAGTTTCACAGCAAATCACAGTTTCGCAGCAAACCAGAGCTTTGATGATTTTAATGAGGAAATAATACATGATCATAAAAATCCGATTGGCAAGGACAACTCTGACTCCCATGGGCCATGACCTTACTCCCATGATTTCCTGACCGTTATGGAGATAGGGTATTTTTTAAGTGATTTGACATTGACAGTTAGTCACTGCGAAAAGCTAGGAGGTTTCGCAACCAAATTTGAATTGATTGGTTACAAGACTTTAAAAGGTACAATTTGGATTGGAAAGTGTAAATAATCTTTTGTACATGTGATATCATGTTCCCATGACCCTTTGGAGACATAATGTAACAACTTAAGACTCACCTTTTTCAAATGATTACAAAGGACTATGGGATAACAATGTGACAAAATTGACTTGACCTTGAACAAGACTAACCACTTCACCTAGGAGTCGGAATGATAGTCTAATTCCCTTAGACATGGCTCAATCAAAACCCCAAACTTGACTCATAAATAAGAGAACCAAAGAAAATATGTCATGGAACACTAACCCTAGGACCTTGACACATGACTTTTTTAAAAAGACCAGAACATGACCACAAGACTCAACAACAACAAAACAAGATGTTTTGAATTTGTAAATTTATACATACTAACACCTGGCAGGGGGGTGTAGGCCCCCTCCTATAGTGATGTATTAGTTAGGAAAAATAATGTTACTGACACGATACAACCTGTCGTTGAGGGTTCCTCAATAGGAGTGGAAACAACAAATGGAGAGGGAGGTGCATCGGAAAACAAATCCGATGGATCCACAAGTCCAAAGTTGGAACAGAGCAAGTAGAAAACCATTGCTTGGGAACCAAGGAAAATTGAAAAACTACCCCACCATGAAATAAAATATGAGAAAAGAAGACAGTATGTTCAGTATATGAAGGATCATGCAGTAATCGGTAAGTTTTTAAGCATCTGGCCCATGGAGAAAGATATTATCGGTTGGATCAACACAAGTTGGAAGTTGAAAGGTTAAAACTAGGATCAAAAGGTTTCTTTACAGCAATATTTCATCATCTTGAAGACAAGGAAAGAGTATTTGAGAACGGGCCTTATTTCTTTAACTTTGTCAATCTACACTTGCAATATTGGACAGAGAAATTTTACCCAGAAAAAGAAGACTTCTCTTATGCCCCGGTCTAGATCCGCATGTATTCCATTCCACAGGAGTATTGGATACAAAAATACTGGAAGGCATAGGAAATAGCCTAGGGACATTCATTAAAATCTCATAAGAGACAAAGAAAATATTATACACTTCATACATGAGGATATGTGTGTACATGAATGTGTTAGTCCCAATACCTGATTCGATCTGCTTGAGTTACTATGATACAGAATGGGTGCAAACCCTGGACTACGAGCACATCCATTTTAGATGCAGAATATGTCACAAGAATGGACATCTTTTTAGAGACTACTCTATGAACATCTAGACAAATCCATCCAAGGCTTTTAAAGAAACTGATCCCGAGGGTTTTGTAAAAATCGCGAACAAAAGGAAATTGAGCAAGAAATCCATGTGCAGGAGACCCCCAAAGGTATTATTGCTAACAACATATTTTCCACTCTTAATTAGGTTCATGAGGCTGAGGAGAATCCACCACCCAAGAAATCGGGACTGGGAAGCAAGGAAACTACTAGTTCTTATACCCCAGACATCAATCACAAAGAGTTGAAACGAAGCAAGACACAAGACATTATTCTATAACAAATCAAACCAGTAGAATCACCTATGATCATTGATTAAGAAGAAGACATTGATTCAAAAGGAGGAGGAGAAATGGATCTTGAGGACTTAGATCTACAAGAGATTGTTAAGGCTTTTCAAAAAAAATGACATCAACTCAATCCCAAGGGATCAGATTCACAAGTAAAAAGAAGGAATCGTTAAAAGAAAATCCAAACAATTGCAAAGTCCAACAGGACATGGATCGGCTATCTCTCTCGAAGTAAAGGTTACCAAACTCAAAGCAAACAAGAAGATGGCCAAAGAGGACGAAAAAGAAACAAACAATGGCTCGAGGAAGAAGGGAATTCCTAGTAAATTCGAGACAAAATGCAGTAATTACATGCTCATTCCCTCTCCCAAAACCACAAAGTTTGAAATGAATGTCATCTCCTGGAATATAATAAGCCTAAATGGTAAGTAAGTATAGGTTACTTTGTAATAAAATCATGTCTGACAAACACTCAATTTTAACGTTGCAAAAAATCAAATGTAATAGCGATATGATAACCTTGATAGCTTCAAAAGGTTGGCAAGGTAGTCAAGCTATAGCCATTGATGCCCACGAAGAAGCAGGAGGCCTAGCAATTTTTTGGAACTCAAGTGAAATAATCATGGAGGACTATGTTGCAACTCCAAGAACACTTTCATCCCATTACTACATCATTTGAACTACAAAATCAAGGTTTATTTCAATTGTATATGGTCTGCAATTAATAGCGGACAATATCCACTTTCTTAATAGTCTATAGGATCTAGAAACTATCGTGGGTCCTCAGCACTAGTTTATAGGGGGTTACTTGAATACGATCACCTCGCTTCAGGAGAAGAAAGGAGGGATTCTCGAACTTGATGCTAATAATGAAAAGTTCAAAGATACCATAAGACAACTAAAGTTGATTGACATGGAAACAATGACCAAAGTACACACTTGGAACAACAAAAGAAGGGGAGCTCACTAGATTGCAAGTAGGCTTGATCATTTCTTAATCTCATTATCCCTAATGACCTATGGACTAATTTTTTAATCTAGCATATTGTCTAGTGTTGGCTTGGATCATTGGCATATCGGTTTATATACTGATATTGGAGGTAATCCTAGTCAGAAACCATTCAGATTTGAAAAATTTTTGTTAGACCATCTAAAATTTCATGAGAAGATTGTCAATTGATGGAATGAAGTGGCCATTCATCGGGAAACTCTAATGTATCAATTCCAACAAAGGCTAAAATATTGTAAAACAAAAGCTTAGGCAATGGAACAAGGATGTTTTTGGCAACATTTTCAAAGCCAAGAATGACCTAGAAAATCAAATGGAAATTATCCAACAGGAGATCATACAAGGTGGGAGAACATATGATCTTACTCAAGAAGAACTTCCAATCCAAGGGTAGCTTGATGAAATATATAAGAAAGAAGAATTTTATGGTGATAGAAATCAAGGATTCAATGGCTCGGGGAAGGGGAAAAGAACACTAAGTTCTTTCACAATTCAATGATACAGTGCAGGCACACAAACAAAACAACTTCCTTACAATATGGGCAAAGTAACAAACTAACTTCCCAACAAGACATAGAGCAAGAAGCGGTTTCCTTCTATAGGTATCTCTTATCAGAACCTCAACCAGATAGGCTAGCAGCTATCAGATAGATCACTCTTTATATACCTCAACTTGTAACTAAAAAACAAAATGACAGTTTAATGAGGACGATCTCAAAGGAATAAGTTGAGAAAGCAATCAAGGATATGAGATTGCAAATTTTCCAGAGAGTAATCTGTGGTATTCATCTTTGTAGGTCAACATTTCAAATCCAAACCAGGATCTGTCTTCAAGACAAGTCAAGTAAAAAGAATGAGGAACAATTAATACTAAAGATGTGGAATAGAAACGTGAGAATGGATCTACTTATCTAAAAACCTAAAATCCTAAAAGCACTATGCTAAAAACCAAATAAATATATTAACATTCTAAAATGTAATACAATGTTAATACTAAATAATTATTGTTATTATCAAATTATTATTATTATTACTAAAAATTAATAAATTATTAAGATATTATTAATAAGAATAAACCACTCAAAATATTTAATAGACTTAATAATAAGGCATTATTAATTGATTAATAAAAAGAAAAAATGTCATTCCAATATACAAAGGAAATGTAATAAAGAACAAAACCATAACAAGGTAATCATAATATCTTAAAAGCCATCAAATGATTAAAAACACATTAATAATATAATAAACGAGAATCCCTATAACCGCATAATTGATAAGGTATTAAAATTAATAAGACGTTATAATAAAATAAAATAAATACTAAAGTATTAGGTAGGGTAATTATTATTAAGTATTAATAATATGTATATAGGAAATGTTCTTAACCTATGTAGAAGAAAAGGATTATATTTATAGAAACAATATATATGTAAATATACTTAACATCTATAACTTATAAAATGATTATATAAATACACAAGGTAAATGATTATATAAATACAAAAGGTAAAAAGTCTAATAGAAGGTAGAAAACAAGATTCAAACCTGATTTTTATGGGTTCTCTGTTGGTTATTTGGGTGCTTGATTATCTCTAGTGCCTCTCTAAAACATCATTTATAATAGTGATCTTCTTTAGTGAGTATGTTGGCATCTTCTAGGTACACATGTTGCTTGGTTTTAATAGAATGTCCAGCTAATGTTGAAGTGCAGATGCATTCATTTTTTATATTTGCCCATGCTCCTTTATCCCTACTTGGAAAGATCTCTTGAATTATCCAATGTAAGATTTTCCACAAGAGCACACAACCTTGTAGACACCTTTGTGTTGGTGATGGTCAATGTTGTCTTTTACAAGCCTCATTTTTTGTCTGATGGTTATCAATAGTTTAAATGAGGTAGTAATTTCTCTTTTCTTTAATACCTCCACAATCTTATCAGTTACCCCCTAGATGTACAAGAGGTATGTCTTCTTGTTAGAGGGTTGGATGACGAGAAAAGACCTTCTTCCGCCCTTATCAATCACCTTCTTGATGACCCTAACCCTATATCCTATACTCTTGAAGACCTTTGTTAGGTGGTCTTTCTCCTGCTCAAGATGTTGATTATATGATGTTTCCATTGCCCTCATGGCCAGTGTATAAGCACCCAAATATTTTGTGAAGGGTGTTGTTGAGAGTATGTAGCGTCCCCACTACTAAACCCAACAATTTAAAATTTTCTGATACCAATTAAATCAAATGCATGCATACTAAAAACACCTAAGCAATTAACAACATTCTTAAAACATGATTGTAGCTATTAACATTCACACAATAGTATACAACTACTTAAAACTCACAGTAAGCACACGACAATAATCCCTTAATTAAATGCAATGCATTAAGGATTTACATGCATTTAATGGAACTATAAATGCATCCAATTATACAATACAAAACAACATATAATTTACTCAAGAACAAAGTATATGCACAACAAATAAATCTCATAAATAAGAACATAAAAACAAAGATAAAAACAAAGATAAAAACACTTCTTTTTATCAACAAATCTGCAACTTGCTATAGCAGATGAACGTTTCCTCCCAACCATAGATTTGTTGCTCCAAATCTCTACAGAAAACCACCCCTGAGTTGGGGCTATGAATCCACAAGAAAGGGTGTGTCTCCATTGTCCACTCACAACTCAATTTTACCCACAGTAAACTGATTTTTTCTACAACTATCCAAATCCTCCAACTCTCTTCCCCTCAACCTACAAAACCCGAAGAATAGGATCCCCCTTCAATACACATAGTCCCTCAGGCGTTCCCACTTCCCTCCAAAGCTCCAGCACAGGATGGCTAGGAATCTCTCTTGTTGGGGACTCCAGGAATATCAATTGCAACAGGAAAAACTCACAACAATGAGTTCACTTGATGTTGGGTAATCTCTTACACATGAACTCACTCTACATGCCCAACAACCTACTTCTTCATGCATTTGCAACTCTAAATAGCTACCACACATTCCCATTATGGCTACCTTCAAGCTCCAGCACTCTGCACTCGCTTGTCATCTCAAAAACTACATGTAAAGACTTCCTGCAATACCCATTGAATTCCCCTTGTGCCCATGCATATTGACTCTTGCATTCCCTAATGTTGATTGTACTCAGCCCCCATGCATTCATAACTATGGGATGTGAATTTTCACACCAACCCTCTTACATGTATTCAATGATTGGCTATGGGAACACTCAAAAGGAAAATAGAACATTATACACAATAATAATTAAGAAAGGTGGGTTGGAATTAATACACATGAGTAGTTCCCCCTTGGGCCCCCTCTTAGACCCTCCCCTCTCCTGTGGAAACTTAGCCCCCCATTACTTCATCTGTGTCCATCTATAGTTGGCATTACATTTATTTTATTATTTCGATATACAAATGTTTACGTCTTACATCATCAAGCCCACAAACATATATCATATTTACATTATACATCACTAAATCGAGATTTAAAAATAGGGATGTTACAGAGTCGACATGAAAGTAGATATCAGTATGAGACTTCTTCCTAAAGCCTTAATTCCCAAGAGTCCCATCCTGCTTTCTAGTAATTAGCACATCCATGAAGGGGATGCTCCTATCTTCCTCCAGTGCCATGGTAAATTTAATGTCCTCAGAGATACCATTGAGGTGCTCAAAAAAGTTGGTTAGTTCATTGCTTCCATGGGGCCACCTCACATTGGTGTCATCTGCATATCTCTTCCATCTTGTTGGTTTAATGGATAGGATTCAAGAGCCCTTTTTTCAAACTTTTCCATGAAGAGGTTGGAAACTATGGGTGATAGCAAGGACCCCATTTCCACCCCACTAATTTTCTCATATAACTATCCTTGAAAGCTAAAGAAATCATATCGGAGGAAAATATATGCCAATCTAGTTGTCTGTGTGTATGTGACTTCATTGACAACCTACAGGGCTTCATTTAAAGGAATCTTCATGAAAAGTGAGACAACATCAAAGCTAACGAGCATGTCCCCAGGTTCAAATTTATCTTCTTTGATGAGGTTCACAAAGTCACTAGAATATTTTATGTAAGAATGTGTTACCTACCAAGGGACCCAATATTTTGGCCACATACCTTACCAATTCATAGGTCGAGGATCCATGCATGAGTGGAATACCTTCCTTGTGGATTTTTGGAAGGCCGTAAATTCTCAGGTTAATCTCACAACTAGGCGTAAGTCACTTCTTCATCCTTTCTTCGAGGATGCACTCTTTAATAACCTTCTTGACCTCTCTAATAATCTTCTTGACCTCTTTGATAACCTTGGATATTGGGTTACATCTCAGCTTTTTGTAAATGCCACTACAGTTGAGGTGCTCATGATTTTGGAAATGTAGTCATGTTTGTTCATCAACATTGTAGCTCCACCCTTGTCTGCTTTCAAAACTATAATACTCTCATCACTTCTCATGTTCTTAAGGGCCTTTTGCTCCTCCTTACTCAAATTGTTGTTTGGAGTTTTTCCTAATCTCAAGATGAGGGCACAATCCTGTCTTACGAATTATTTGTCCTCTTCGTTCAAATTTTGTATCCCATCCTCAATGTTGCAGACTATGCTTTCTACTAGCACGTTTCTAGGAGCAAGGGCATAGCCTAGACCTTTGTTCAAATGACAAATTTTTTCCTCATTTAACTCATCGCTAGAAAGGTTGATTACTTTTCTAAATTTGAACCCATGATAATCAATTTTGAATTAAAAAAAAAAAAAACATAGCATAGTTATTATTACATCACATTCTATAAAATTATATATATGCAATATTCACAAGCTATCAAAATTTTTACATTGTCTATTTATATAATCATATTATAATATATAGATGTTAAGTATATTTACATATATATTGTTTCTTTACGTATAATCCTTTTATTCTACATAGGTTAAGAACATTTCCTCTACACATATTATTGATACTTGGCTTTAGCTACACAAACCTACAAGGATACTTTGAACTGGATGTGGCCATTACCACTTAGTTTCGAACACACAATATGATATCAGATGCATAATAAAACTCAAAGGAAAAATGTAATTCAAATTGAATAAACTCTAAGGAAATCCAAATTACAAGGCATACATACAAGGCAACAATCATGTATACAACATTCATTCAAGAATTCCATTGCCAAATCCATACAAAAGCAAAACACTATCTTAATAGCAAAATTATAAATAGGAATTCAATACATGAATAGAAAACAAGACGATCCAAAGAAACTAACCATTGGTGAACAATTTTCCACCTAACTATAGGCAATACTCGGTGGATGACATCCCCAAGATACCTTACAAAGCAATCAGAATGAAGGAAACAAGCTATAAACACTCAAGTCACTCACCCAACCCAATTGCTCTCAAGCTCAGCCAGGTTGCTCAACACAAAACTCTCCAAGCAACCTTATTGTCAACCCAACTATGTCACTCCTTCCCATTGCCCCACACAACACCAAAAATATGCCCTCCTTACTAAGTAATCCCTAATGAATACTAGAAGGCCTTTCCTTTCTCTACTCAACAGTCCCTCATAAAACCCTTCCCCCATTTTAATGTTCTCGGTGTGTATAGAAGGAGTCCACTCTGATATTTGACTTCAAGATCAACCCAACAAAATCATCCCTTAGCTTTTGGGCACTTAATGACAAACAACCTACATGAAATGGGAATCCCTTCCTATCAACCCAACCTATATCCTCCTCTGCAAACTTCCATCTCTCTTCCAATGTTCATAGTCTTTTCTTCCTCAACTATATCTAGTCATCTATAAGTTCAAATCACAATCCCTAACATGACAATGTAGTGCCAAAACTCAAAGGTGTGTTGAAGCGGAGAACGAATCAACTAGTTGCTAAGTGTGAATGAAAACACCCCTTGCATGGTGTGGGATTTCATGGAATGAATGAACAACCCAAATGGAAACACTCAATTTGAACTTGCATGGGGAGAGGGCATGGAAAAATAGATAGTTCAAATTTTTATGGGATGGAGTCTCTTACACTCCTCATAACTTTATATCAACCTTTGTATTCCCATAACTAATGAAGGTGAACTTCCCCACCAACCACCTCCTTCATTCAATTATTAGTGTTTAGAGTTTTTAACCAGGAACATGGTGAAAATATGGAGATTAAGAGGCTTAGGAAACTTGGAATTATTTATCAACCCCTTGGACCACATTTTCCTCTTCCCTGCTAGTGGACCCTTAACCTCTCATTCTCTCTTGCAACCACCTTGAACCTTTATATTAATTTTAGAAATAATATTTACATATCTTGGGTACATGGCAAGCCTACCTCATAGTATATTGAAAACATATTTATCGAAATGCATGCCTAGTCGAGTTTTGACCTTGAGTTCCACATTAAAAATTCATACACGCCATGTCATTTAGAGAACTAGACTCTCATCATTATATCCACTCATTTATAATTTGATCCAAAACATTCCAAAAATCAAAACTAAGGATTACAATAAAAAAAATCTATGTTCACGTGCAAAGTGTATTATATTGGTTGAATATCCAATTTAGTACCTACCTCATTATATGAATCGAAGCACCAACTCACTCAATTGTAATATTAGTTTTGAAGACTTTGTCCATCTAAAAATGTAAGTTTTCATAGTTAGAAGACATAATGTACATATTTTTCTGGATAAACAGCGTACCGGGTTTTTGAAACAACCAACATTTCAAGTGGACACTCCACCCATCATCGGAGACAACAAAAAGCTCATATGTGATAAACAAGTGCCAAGGTTTTGTATTTAAAGATTTGGATCTCATCTCAAAACTCCTAGCTAAAGAGAATATAAAATTTGTATTCAAACCATATAAAACTCTTAAACAACTCTTTCGAAATGCTAAAGACAAATATGACCTGATGTTGGGCCCAGAAGTTTACCAAATCCCTTGCTCCTGTGGAAAATCTTACATAGGTCAAACGGGTAGATCCTTCAAAGCCCGTCTCAAAGAGCATATAGCTAATACGGCCCACAATCGAATCTCCAAATCAGCTATCATCAAATACTCTTGTAAATTCAAGCACCTCATTTGCTTTGACCAAACTAAAATTCTAGCCTCTACCCCTTACTACTCCACTCGGCTCATTTGGGAAGCTCTTGAAATAGAAGAACATCCTAATAATTTTAATCGCAAAGATGGCTACAAACTTGGCCAATCTCGGAAACCCACCATTCACCACCTCGATCAATAGGCTTCCCCTGTGGAGTTTCGGTTCCTGCCTTTCTCCACTAGCCTCCTTCCCAGTCTCTTTATTCAATCCTCTTGTTTCCTCGCACTCTCTTGGTTTCATCCTCTCTCCTCTTCAGTTGTTCTAGGTGTATTCAATTTTTTTTTAGTCAATATCTCCAAATTTCATTATTATATTATTATATTATGATATTAGCTTACCACCTTTATTAATTCTTGAATCTTCTCCTCTTTTCATTATTATCCTCTTTCTAGACATTATCTAATTATATTACATTATTAGATTTATTTTTTTATAATATTATTGTCATTATTATTTAATTCTCTTCACCATTAACTTGGTCTTCTTCATTTTGTCTAATCCAATAAAGTTCAACCCCAACTTCTTAATAATTTTTATATTATTTTTAATCATCTCCAACCTTTTAAAGCTCTTCATTCTTAACAACTAATTTCATCTCCTCATATATGTATTTCTTCACTAATTAATTCTTCACCTTTTAATTTTGACTCGGTCAATTAATTCTTTTTAATCTTAAAATCTAGTTTGACTGTGTTATTTAATTTATTTTCCCTTTTCTACTCAACAGCTACCCTCCTATCCAAATCTTTAAATACAAAACCTCAGCACTTGTTTCTCACATATGAGCTTTTTGTTGTCCCTGATGATGGGTGGAGTGTCCACTCGAAACGTTGGACGTTTCGAAAACCCGATACATAGTATTTATCCAGAAAAATATCTACAATATGACTTTGTCCATCGTCTACACATGTTCAAAAGTTGGGTTTAGATTGAATTTCATACATTAACCAATAAAAATTGTTTTCTTCTTATATTGGCATGATTTCCAACGTTATTTATTACATATCATGCAAATTTTCTGAGTTAAACCTTGTGAAAAAAGAAATTTATGGTAAGAGAAAACCATGAATATCTACCAATTGCAATAAATATAACAGACATAAACTTCATGATATTAAAGTTAACTTTTGACTTTGCTCGTAATCATTGTTTAAGGTGATTTGCAATGTTATTTCTTGGATATCACAGAATTTCACATACATATCATGATTTTTTTATTATGAAATGTGTAGACTTGGTGGTCTTGGCACCTATTACATGTACAAGTTCAAGGGAAGGTTGTGCTCGTGGCAGTGAAGTTTAGTTGTGCATGTTACACCTCATATTGTATGAGGTTCTACATTGTGATTTTCATCACATGATGGAGATTTGTTGTTGGTTCCTTAGATCTTTTGGATTGACTTAGGGGGAGTACACTTTCATTGAATTTCTTCTCCTTTACATTAGAGGTCTTTGGTTTGGAGGAGTCTCACTTCTCCTTGGTTGGATGGTTGTGCTTGTTGGTTTGGTAGTCTTCTTGTTGAAATAATGTAACTGCAAAGAGTATTCTTATTATTATTGATATTTTATTCATAGGATCAATCCCCATTGTGGATTGATCATGTCAGATATTGTAATAGGACCAAATCCCCTTTTGCGGATTGGTCAAAAGACAATTGTAATAGGCAGAATAAGAAGTCAGCCCCAGCAGTTAATTAAGAGACCCAAAAATATAATAAAGGTGGGTTTACCCATCCAGATTGAGAAGTCAGCCCTGCCAGTGAAGAGACACTTCACACGTGCCAGAACTTGTATAAATAAAGAAGGCTAGTGCCTCATTTGAACACAACTCACTTGCTCAGTTTGAGAGAGAAGTTTTGATCTGTTACCGACAAAAGAGAGAGAGAGTGGCGCATATCTTGGAGAGGACTTTCTGTTTTAGCATAGAGGTCTCTTGACATTGTATTGGCTATCTATATTAAGGAAGTTTTGCTAGGTTTTCTTCCCCTAGAGGGTTTCCCAGGATAAATGATGTGTCTCTTGTGAATGTGTATTTCTTAGTGATCTTGTTCTTATGTTGCTATTATCTATTGAAATGCAAAGAACTATAATAATGGCATAAACATTAACGCTTCTCATGTGTGGCTGTGCCTTGTTGACCACCCCTTAGTTTTATATTTGATGTTTGTAGAGTATGTTATCTCATTATGATATGGTTGATAAGTTTCTCTTGGATATGGATGATGATGATATGGATGAAGATAAATGTTTCGTAATTATTTGGGTTTCCTAGTAACTTTTGCATGGTGATATGGTATTACAGGTGCCACCAAGAAGGGTTGTTCTACATGTTTGATGTGTGGTGGGGACACACTTGATGATTGGATGGGTTAGCATTTCTATTGCCCACTTCTCTTATGATGTTGATGTGGTTAGATGATGGACGTGTTGTGATAGTGCACTTTTACTTGGTGGGGTTTCCCTAGGTGATATGACTTAAAATTTATAACATTTGCTAGACATCACCTAGGTGGAATGCATTTGATGATGTAAGTATCTTTGTGGATGTACTTTTTCCTAACTTTGAAGTTAGATGGGGGTATCACATACATCTTTGAAGATCAAGCCTTTCTCTATGGTTTGATGAGGTATTAATCATGCTATAGTCCTTTGGTCGTGCACCCTAGGTTTAAACCTAGGTGGAGCTTCTATTTATTTGCTTTTATTATTGTGTTGTTATCATGGTGGTCTTTGCTAGGAGATACAACTTATTTCCATCGTACAACACTTGTGGAGCTCACCCCACCACATTGGCACACATGTTCACGGCAATTTTATTTAGTGGTGACTATTGGGAGGTTGGACTATGGTTTTATTTCCCTTTGTGCACAAATGTTGAAGGTTGATTTAACCATTTAATGGTTAAATTAATCCATTTTATCACCTTGGAGGATAATAGCTTGAGCGCCCTACTTCATTTGGTGGTTATTCACACTTTGAAAGGATTATTTGGAGGCCATTTGAGGCTTTATTATGAAGCACTTCTCTCTTGGGTGCAATTTCCAAAGCATTCATGGTTATTTTATTGTTGGAGAGGTTACCACATTCTCCTAGGGTACACTTTCTCTTGTGCACATGGTTTGATGGGACTTGTGGATGGCATTGGGAAACAACACATGGGTTTGGCATGCCAATGATGAGTTCTAACTACCTTGGCAATTCATATTATGGCGTGCTTCACCTAGAGATATTTTGTTACTTTTGGGTGGTTGAGATAGTTACATGGCACACTTTTTAGGGTGCACCTCTCCTAAGTGCTATCTTATCATTATTGCATGGATATTTCACCTACGCCAAACGTCTTTTTCACCTTCATTGTAGAGTGCCCTCACCTTTTTAACTTGGCACATATATTATCTTATTTGAGGCGGTTATGGAATATTTTATTTGGAGGCATGTGGCATACTTGGAGGGCCACACAATGGCTTTTGCATGCTTTACTTGGTCATATTACTATTTTTTAGCATATCCTTAGAGGCTCACTTGTGGAGAAACTTCTTGCTATTCCTGGAGATATATAATTTATAATTCCATGGAGTTCTAGCATTATCAAAACCTTAATTTGCCCTTATCTCCTTGAATTTGTCTTGTTGGAGATTGTCCACTTGTTATTTTTGGAGTTTGACTACTTCGTTTTTTGTGAAGCATTCCTTCTACTTGGCAGCTTGCACATTCATCCATGGAGTTGATTGCCTTGAGATTCACACATGGATTGGTTGCATGCATCTTGGGAACCACTTTCTATTTTTGGAAGTTGGTTATGGAGCATTCTCCTAGGAGGATTATTTTATTGTTATATCTCTCATGCACCTTGGAGGGCGCACCTTGTGAGCCTTCCTAGGTGGACCCTTGGGCACATCCTCCTAGATTGAAAAGTATTTTATTATATTTTGCATGCAACCATTCTTGTGGGGTGAATTCTAAGTGGACCCATTTAGCATTTTGACTTGGTATAATGCCTATTCCTGGATGGTGCACCCTCTCTTGGAGGTTTTTGTTGCATATTACTTTTTGTTTTGGATGAGTGCAACCTCTCTTGAAGAGATTAGCAGCCACATACCTTGATATTACCAGCCATGGATCTAACTACAATATTTTACAATTTGATGAGTTGTCATGGACTTAATAAGAAAGATAATGTATTTTATTGTAACAGAGACTTAACTCACTCTATATAAAGAGGAGTTTCTCTCCATTTCAAAAGGTAATTGGCAATTTGTTATTAGAGAGTGAAGTGGAGGCGTAAGGAAATTGTAGGACTTGGAGATGAAGATGTTGAACTTCCCTTGTGTACTAAACCTTTGAAGATTAATGAAAGATGAGGTGTTGTTGCTTTATAGTATGGTTATTCTTTAAGCTATTCATTTGTTGGTAATCTGATATAGGAACTTCTTACTTTCACTCTTAACAGTGTCAAATCCTCATCTAGTTCCATCCAATATGTAGCTAAAATCAGCAAAAATACAAAACACTAGGATGCTATTACCTGTGTTTCGGGTTAACATTGTAAATTTTGATAGCAATATACTGATTATCAATAACTATTTCATCATCTTATAGTGCGTTGTTGCTTTATTCTTCGATTGTAATTCCCAAACTGCCCCAGGAACATCTGTTGCAATGCTACCTTTGTCATTCTGAACAAATTCTTCCAGCCAAAGAAAGTTATGAAATTGCATAATTTCTCTAGTGAAAAACAGGGAATTGCCTAAACCTCACTGCACTCGGTAAAGGCCTCCAAAATCTTTAGCATCTTGCTTGCTCGATAGAATGTTCTCTACTTTTTTTCTTTGTAGTTGTTCCAACAGGGTTTTCTTCACAAAGACCGCCTGCTCGTTGGGTTCCCTGGCAGCCCTTGCATTCTGCCATTCAGCTTCCTTTAAACCAAAATAAGCTAATGGACTTCCACTTTGAAACTTGTTGGATAATATACTTGGTGTCAGCTTGCAAAATGCAGGAGCATTAAACTTGGAGTTTCTATGCAGGGAATCACCATGTAAATTTGAAGGGTTTTCTTCACAAAGAACGCCTGCTTGTTGGGTTCCCTGGCAGCCCTTGCATTCTGCTATTCCTCAGCTTCCTTTAAACCAAACAAAAATAAGCTAACACCTACTTGTTGGGTTCCCTGGCAGCCCTTGCATTCTACCATTCTTCAGCTTCCTTTAAACCAAACAAAAATAAGCTAATGAACTTCCATTTTGAAACTTGTTGGATAATAGACTAGGTGTCAGCTTGCAAAATGCTGGAGCACTAAGTTTGAGTTTCTATGCAGGGAATCACCATGTAAATTTGAAGGATCAGCTCCAGATGTTAACAGCATCGCCATTCTCTTCTCTTAATCTTTAAAAATTGAAATTTGGAGCAAACAGGTATACACTCTTTGTATTTACCTCTCTTCTAACCCAACAAAAACTGTGTACTCTGCACCAAACGTTTTCTTTTGAAACAAAAAGTCAAACACTAGACTGACCCCGATGCCAGCCAGAGGTCCAATATGCATTAGCCATTGTAAACCAACACAGATCTGTAAGATGCATCATAATTAGTGAAAATCGTGACAACAATAACTCTAAACCTTTAATAGGGCTATTGAAACACAAGCTAGAACATTGATTTCATTAAATTAAAGCATTGTAGAATGCTTCTTAGCTTGGAATTCCTGTGAATTATTCTCCCACGAAACTACTATGACATTAAGCATTCCCAGTGATCCACAGTAAATCACATCCACCATATGTTTGAAATCCGCCAGATATTTGAAGAATATCGGCGAGATACTTAAGAATAGCCGGAAAATGTTTGAAGAATACGATCCTTCTAATTCCGATCTCTATAACATGGAATTATGCACCACCAAATCCCAGTATATTGTTACATATATTCAAAAAATATTTGCATTTAACAGAGCCTTTGAATAATGTCATATATAACACATATAAGACTCAACTTTGATAGAAGTTTATTCGTCGCAGCTTAAGCACATGGTCTGACGGTGTGGGAGATTTCAAATTCACAGTGGATCCATTTTCGTTTAAACCACTAATTAAATATGGTGGTATTTAGTTATCAATACAAATAAGTACTCCATCTGAAAAAACTGAACCCCCACCTGAACAAAAATCAACAAATCAAATCTCTTTTAAATTATTGTGTTTTTAATTTTACATACAACTGACGTTGCTAGCATAAACATCAGCCATGCTCACCAATGCAGTTATCTTCGATCAACTATGATGAAGAATGGGCAATACTTACTATTCATATAGACATAAAATTAATGCATTGGAAATACAAGTTGTGTTAAATGTTAAAATGTTGAAAAGGAATTCTAAAGGACTGCTCTTTTGTATTGGCAATTTTTTTAAATGTCAAAAAGCTTAAATGGAAATCTAATGGACTACTCTTTCTATATTGGCAGCCTTTTTTAAACAATAAAAACATTGTTGGAAGATATAATTAACATGGTTGCCATGACTTTTAGCTATTTTCTTTGACATGTATATTTTATATATTTAAAATTCAATATAATAATAACAATGTATATTTAAAATTCAATATAATAATAACAATATATATTTAAGATTCAATATAATAATAAGCATAGCTATTTTAAACAAATATCCACTCAAGAGGCACGGACTAGCCGCCTAGTGGCTTATCCCTTGTTTTAAGTGGTGATGCTTTAGAAAAACAGAATATAGGCACTTTCAAAACAAATAACTCAAGATGGGAGGTATTTCATTGCACTCCAAATGAGAAATCACGGCGGAGATAAAATAAATAAATTGAAATAGTATATTGTGAACATGTCCTATCTAGGAATCCCAACATCTTCAAGAAATCTCCTTGGTTATTTGAGACATGCTTTGCAACATGTGCACAAGAAGTACATCTTAAAAATAAGTATAGCTGTGGAGGATTACATAGCTGCTCCCATCTATCTTTGCAAGGCTTTAACACCAGAAAGAGTAAGAAAGAGAAAACCTAAAATGCTTGGGTCGTGATATCAATGAAATATCTAGAATAGAGTAAGATACAAGGGTTCCCAAGTTCTTAATTGCATCATCAAACATTATAACCAAAACATCCTTACAGGAAATAGTAGGGAAGGTAGGAAGAAAAAGTGTGGCAACCTCAAACCTCACCAATAAACCACCCAAGATAAAAGTCATCCAAGATATGACACACAGGGAGTTATTTCAATAATCACAAAGGACTAATGGAGAAACAAAAAGGTAAGATTAGTCTAATGATAATTAAGGGTCTGCAGAAACACATTAAAGGTGACTGGACTTTTGTAATACATGTCACCAAAGATAGATTGTGGCACTAGAGCAGAACGTTACATAAATCCAGTGTGAAGAAACTCTACCTGGCAGACATGATCAATGAAGTAACATTTTTTGCAAGTTTCTATATCTGTACGTTCCTTGACAGAAGAAAATGTAAGTAAATGGATACATCGGAATAATGCAGGATTGATCTCCAATTATAAGAAGATGGCCACTTGAATCCTCAAAACGTGTATTAAAGAACAAAATAGTAGTTACATTAATTAAATGATCCAAAACATTCAAACGGCTAACTTAAAGACAAAGAGCATTTGATTCTGAAACTTTTCTGATGGACCCAATAAAACAAACAAGAGACTGAAACTTTGATATGGGAGGTCATTTTGACCATAACACCTCTTCTTTTGATTTTTCAGTCTTTATTAGGTTTCTTGATAGTTAATTAAGCAGCAAAGGCTTCATATGAAAAGTATCCAGAAAGGAAACCTGGCCCCAAAAAAACATAGTCTAAAGCATTAAAACCTCCAGAACCAGCTAAAACTGCCTAAAAGGAGCTCCATAAAAACCATATGTAATCATCACCTAGAGACCTACAGGAAAATCCACASMGAGTCCTCAACACACRTTAAAAACATAATAATGGTTATGATAACTGTTCTGAAATTGCTGCAAGGTAACAAAGCACATGCACAGCTCMGAGTAGAAATAGAYGGCTTTTCACAGCAATCATACAACAAAAGCAGTAAGTTCCTTCTGAAATTTATTTTAGAAGTACTTAATAGAACAAAAAAGGGAGACAGCAGAAAACAGATATACATGAGGTTAGAGTTGAAACTTAAAATAGCTTAACAAAGTTTCTTCATTGTTACACARCACAATCATTGTACAAAAGTCATGAATAGGAAACCACAGCCCAACTACAAGAATATAGCAGTGGTCTTCACAATCACGGTTAAATTAARGTGAATATAAAGGTATACTATGGTTTAAGGAWTTGAAAAATCATCGTCTGAATGTCATTCCAGCAGTACAAATACAACACATTAATGGCAAAGCACTCAAGCAACCAGAAGTTCGGATAAAGTTATTGAAGAAAAAAACTTTAAAAAGAGGACACTCCACATAGATCAGATGATCTTTATGAAAAGGGCAGGCAAAGTTCTATATTGAAAAGCAAGAGAAAGGAAAAGTTATTTTTAGAAAGGATGATCCCAAAAGTCTATGCTCACTACAGGACATATTGCATAGAAATGCCTACTTTTTGGAAATAGCGAAGTTACAGACAATGATATATTTAGAGATCGTTGACGGGAAAAATGCCATTTCTGTCAATTCCTCAATGCCCAAGAAACCATTCAAACACTAGGAAAGGGTCACTGTCTATCATGGCCACCAAAGCCAAAGAACATGAGTCAATGTCACAGACAGCCAGCAAGCAAAGCCTTTATGATAAAATCCCCTTGCAAGTCATTGCAGAATGTCGAAGCTGAATAACATGAATTGGCACTGCTAGCCTCCATATTGCATGAGG